>JAROYC020000007.1:2469637-2506868 GCA_029619255.2 Dynastes hyllus
TTTTTAGAAATTTACTTTTTGCCGTACTGTTGTTCGACGTATAAATATGATGGCTAGTGATATCAAAAAAACTTGACTGATAAAATTTGGCTGGTTTTAAAAGCATTTTCGGCTGCTTTGGATGAAGTACAGTTTATCTGACACAGTCCAGTTAGCTATTTTTAAAAGGGTGTTGATGAAGAATTTGTAGTGACAGAGGAATTACTGGTTTTTACGGCCCTACAAGGGACCACTATGGAAAAGATATTTTAGCCGAGGTGCAAAGTACTTTTGAGCAATATGGTTTGCAGTGGTGTAAATTGGTTTTAAGTGTCCAAAATGGTGCGCCTTCAATGGTCGTCTAAAAAGGTTTTATCGGAATTCTGAAGGAAAGAGCAACCGCTATGAATGTGCAAGAATGTGTTTTAAATTCTGCATTCGTTATTCACCAACAAAGCTTGTGCTCTAAGTCCATTCGATTGAAGAACGTTATGGATGTGGTTGTATATACCATCAATTTTATTAGATCCCCCCCGGTCTTAACCATCGCCAGTTTAAAACTTTTTTTTGGATGAACTCTTTTCCCAGAACACGATGATGTGACATACTATTGCGAAGAAAAGGTGGCTAAGAAAAAGGAAAAATTTTAAAAGATTTTATGACCTTAGAAAAAAAATAGCCGATTTTATGGAAATGAAGAGAAAACATTGCCGAAAATTTTTGTGTTCCAACATGGCTTTGTGACTTGGCATTTCTGGTGGACATCACGGACACTTAAACGACCTAAACCCCGAAGCTTCTAAAAAAAAGGGCCCAATTGGTAAATAAAGCTGTACAGTCATCTTAAAGCTTTTCAAAACAAAATTCGCTTTGGGAAACACAAATGAAAGAAAAAAACTGTTTTCATTTTGTAACTTTATCGGGTACGAAAACAGATTACGGTCGCTATGCTGAAGAACTGAAACTACTGTCAGAGCAATTCACTGATCGGTTTTCCGATTTTGGGGAATATGGATAGCACTTTCAATATTTTTGCAAATCCGTGTAAGTGTAATGTGGAAGATGCTCCGCTTCACCTACAAATGGAGTTGATAAAGTTTTTAAAGAAGACTCATATTTGAAGTCTAAATTTGATGATGTGGAACCCGAATTTTACGAACAAAAAGAAACGTATCCACAGCTGAGAGTTTTCGCAAGAAAAATAATTCGCACATTCGGAAGCACGTATAAATGTAAAGGCAGTTTTTTTCAATCATGAAAATTAATAAAAATAAGCATCGTACTCGGCTTACAGATGTTAATTTGAAAACACTTTGCGCCTATGTACTAGTGATAATTTACCCCAATATTGATCATCTTGTTTCTCAACTTCAAACTCAAGTCTCTCATTGATTTTCATTCGATTTTTTTATCTTTTTTTTTTAATTTTCTTTTTTTATGTTTGATTACTATTATAATTCTAATAAATAAGGAAAAAAGTGTGAATTTTTATCCCTTTTTTTTCACTACTACCTACTTATTTCTTACCCGGCCCCCCGACCTGATTAAGTCCTGAAATTACGCCCTCCCCTTTTAACAAAGGGTTTCCCATACCTGCTGAATATGTGCGGACGATCAAAAATTTTTAAATATTTATGTTTTTTTTTCTTTTATTTCATCAAAAATCTGTTTTTTTTTTCTCGTTAAATTTCTTCGCCTGATAGTTAATAAATTTGTGGAAAAGGGTCCTTTTAAAAAAACCCTTCATTTTTCTGTTATAAAACCTTTTTTAAATCTACCCTTTTTAATTAATTCTACATAATTTGCTTACGAAATTAAATTTTCCAAGAACTTGACACCCAAAGATTATTATTGCATTAAACAAATTGATTTTCTAATTTTAATTTTAATCTTATATTAACGTTTAAAATCACCTAATTCTTGTAAATGTCCAGGACCTACAAAAGTAATTTAATATAGGCAATTAATTATACATTACTTCCTCTATTAAAGGGATCACAAGCTCGGGTACCTAAAGCTGGTATTTGTTATACATAATTTGTATTTGTACCCCAATTCTTAGAAATCCATTATCCAGAAATATATTATAAGAACTTATTTCGATTTTCAGGTAATTAAGACGTATCGCATATCAATAAATACCATGGAAGGCTTGCCTGGACATCATTCTAGCAAAGCATGGACAGGCAGGCTTCGGAAAGTGTTGAAGAGCCGTCCAGCTCTTACCTTACCAATTTACCAGTTGAACTGATCACCACGATTCTAAGGTAAGTCCATTCAAACAAACTAAATCTTAATTCAATGTGCATGCAGAGAAACGTTTACTCGTATCAAGACTGTCCGCCTCAATTGAAGGCAATTACTGTTTCAATTATCCACAATACAATTACTGTGTTAAATCAAAAGAAATATTTTCTTAGCGTTCCTTTCTCGGCTTAAGAGAAGTAGATACTTGTAATGAAATAATTGCATCTCTTTGTTTAAGACATTTGTTAAATTGATTCAAGAAAATCTTGCAGGAAATTTGAAGAAAGCGATTCCTATTATAAGTAAATGGCCATTATAACACAAAATAATATTTTCTTAAGGACAGTAAATAGTTTTCTTAATTCTAGAAAGCGTTCAGGTATTGTTTATAAATCAATAGTTTCATTTTCTTAAAATAAAGCATTTATTTACTTAAAATTCTTGAAATGCATATTATTTATGTCCACATTATTACCTTGTTTAAAACAGTACGACATATCCCTACATAATGCAGTAAATTATTCACATTGTTTGTGATTTTAAAAAGGCTACAGTAGACCTAATCTACAGAATAACGTTCGAACAAAAGTGAATTTAATATAGAAGTACACAGAAAAAGTGCCTAGAAACAATAACCAAGATAATGCAAATATAAATAGCTCCTAATTTTAATTATTAACTTTAGATTTTTTTTTTTTATTATTGTAATTTTTATTTTATTGGATATCCTTGTAACTGGGCTCATGATGTGTGACACGAAACCGGTCGCCTAATTTCTCAATAGAATTTTATGAAATCTATACCATTTTTTTCATTCCTACCTTTAATATAAATATTTTCTTAACATAAAACTAAATGATTTACTTGGAAGAAACATTTTTCTGTATTGGATTTTCTAGATTTTCTAACCCTAAAAAGATATTTATTTAATACAAATAAAATTTCAAGAAAATTATTTATATTCGTTATATTATACACATTTATAGTCTTGTTATTAACAGATGAAATTTTGTGTTTTGCAGATATCTAAACGGTTGGGATTTGGAAAAGGTTAGCAGTGCATACGAAGTCTGTTTTAACATTATAGAATCTGATCCGGTTCTGCAGGAAAGGATTAGACAGTGCGAGGAAGAAAGGTGTAGATGTATTTTAGCAGTCATCAGGAGTCAAAAGCTGCTCCTGAAAAAACGAATAAGTCGAAGTCAACCTAGGCTAGCACTTTTTGAATAGAAACAATTACAATCTGATATTCATTAATTGTATTGGATATATCAAGAGAATAAATCATGGTTCAAATTAATTCTTGTAGTATTATTAGTATTTACTTTTATTTTTACACGGTTTTGAAGACATTTGCAAATTTTGTTCGATGCTGATTTTAAATCAAATGTCATTTATCAAATTTTGTAACCAAATATACAGGGTATCCCAACCTAATGGAATTGTAAGATTGCACCTATACTATAAATACTAGGAAGTTAAAACTTTCTGTGTACATATTAGACACTTCAGAGTATCTTCTAAAAATATTATCGCATATACAGGATGATCGATAATTAACGAACCACGCATCTACTTTGTTATTTTAAATAGAACACCCTATATATTATTACGATTTTAGTTTCTCCATCTAAAAATAAATCAATGCAATACGGGTTTCACCTGTCTATTTTTAATAGATTTTGAGAAATTTTAAATTTTGTCCTCAATAGCCTAAAAGCAGAGATATCTATTTCCTTTAATAAATTCTGAATGCAAATACATTTTAGCGTAAATTTTTACTATGTTAAATTAAGCATCTGGTTCTATTCAAACGTGGTATCAGAACGCCTTGGAAATATACAGGGTGTTCAGAATTGAAGGACAAACTTGGCTAAATTCAAACACCGGAAACGTCATTTTTTTAAATAGCACCATATACCTTTTTTGTATTCATCGTATAGGAAATTCATACCTCTAACATTTTTGTATAAGAATGTATATGTCTAATATTAATATTAAAAGAGATATTTATAGTCAAAGGTAAATCTTGCATTTGAATATTGATATCCAAGTGTTTGTAGTGTCAGCGTTGTTTGTCATTTCAAAATGTCAAGTCAATTTAACTACTTGAAAAATGAATTTCGCAAAAGGAAAGTTAGGTAATTGATGATTTTTGTATTAGACATTAGACGATTGAACGACGATGCCCACATACGAAAACATTTCAAATTAAATCAAGGATTTGTTACCACTGGAAGCATCTACTAATATAGGAAGAAAAAATGAAAGGATTAGAAACTATGTTTTAATAAGGGCTATACAGACTAACAATAAATAAAGTAAACCTAAAAAATACGTAAACATAGATTTACAGTCAAAACAAAAGATCTAAACTTTAAAATAACAACGTGAGGGATATGCATCTTCACACGCACCTTCACAAATTTGTCTTAATATAAGAAAATCGGAGTCTTTCTCTAAAACACTTTCAAATTTTCGTATTACACAACAATCTTTCGACGATTGCAGCACCTGATTCAAAACACGCCTGTGATTCGTATTGGTTGTGACTGTCACTGGGCGACCCACGTGACCTTTACGTTGGCAAAGCACACTTCCCGTACGACGAAACTTGTCAACAACTGCTAACATAACGGCGTTGCTCGGAGCCTGTTTCATAAACTTAAGCCTAAATGCGTCGGCAACTTCTTTTAAGCTTGGACCCATTTCCGTATGACCGGAAATAGTATTCCACGATAAAAACTTTTTCTGCAACAATGAGAACCATCCTGAAGCAACTAACATTAAAAAGACATTCACATACGTTGTAACCACGTTCGGAAAACACTCGGTACGTTTCAGCGCATGACACATACACATTTGACACATGCGCATTTCAGTACTGTTTATTTTGCCGCATACCGTATATTCAAATAAATTCAATCTGCTATTCTTAAAAAATACGCTTTCGCTCAAATAAATCTTTATTGAATTAAATAAATAATTTCAATGATATATATTTGTATGATTCAAGAACTTTTTTTTCTCTGTGTACATCTGACCAAAAATTTATTATAAAAAGATGATTTTTTTATTTATTTCTTTGTATAAGCACACATTTCCAGAGGAATTGAATCATTGCGTCAAGCGAAGGGACACCCCATAGACGTGCGTAATGTATTTATTGAAAATTACGTACATATCCGGTCAAGTTATAAAAGGGCAGACTGCAGGGTCCCCTCCGGTTCGCGGTCATATTTGTACTGTGTTCCTTCAACGCCATTATATAGATGTCACCAACTTCCAGGGTCAAAAGCCCGAAATTTATTACTTTTAGATTACAGGCACTGCATCCCGTCGGTTTTCGTGAGGGGGATGCATTTCTTTTCTAGTCTACATTACTTCCTTTTACTGAATGAGAATAATTTTTTTCTTATTCACGATCAGTTTTTTCTAAGACCCAATTAACAAGTTAAGACTCGATTGCATTCGATGTCAAATGTACAGTTGTACAAAAAAAAAAAACTAACCTCTGGGGGATTCCAGCCTCCTCCGAAAAGCCGCCGCTGCTTAAATATTAATCAGAACAGTAATTAATTCTAATTAATGCTCTAATTATTAAATTGATTTATATTACTGACTCTATCAAGGTCATACTTGGCAGAACTTAATTACAGTAGTTGATGTATTGTTTCAGGAAGTTCTTTGTAGATGAGATAAGAGGTTGATTAGTTCCTGTATTATTACCTTAAAAGGGCTAAATAATTAATGTGATAAAATTAATAACGTCGCTGATTATTTTATAATTTATTTACATTTACAACTAAAATTATTCTAAAACACAATGTTAAGCATTAAGGTTCTGTATTTGTTGAGCATTCTCTCTTGTATTAAATTGGTTAAAGGTGTGGAAGCCACATGTGAACGTTTGGGGTTGGAAGTTTACGGTAACTAGATTTTATTAAATTTATTAATTTCAATAAATATGCACTATTATTTCTATGATTTTTTTTTAGAAAAAGGAGTTACTGACAAGAATATTAACACCATAGTCGATAGACATAACTCTTACCGTCAAGCCGTGATCGATGGAAAAGTGCCCGGGCAACCACAGGGTACCAACATAAAATTATTGGTATACACGGAAAATTTTAATTAAAAAAAAATTTGAAATATCAAGAAAAAAATTTAGAAAATTTTCATTTCAGAAATGGGACGCTGATTTAGCGGAATCAGCTCAGACAGTGGCTGATACGTGCATATTTAAGCACAAAAGTGTGAGGGATCGTAAGTAATAAAGTCCCTTTTCCATTAATTAATTTTTTTTATTAGAAAAAAAATTATAAAAATAATTTTAGGTATTTTTTAAAAATGAAATATCTAGAAAAGAATGAATAGAATTTTTATTTATGAACGGTAATATAGTAGTCGTCTTATTTGAATGAAAATCTATAATTTCCGACATAATTAAATACTTGAAAAAATCTCGCCCCGATAAGGAATCGAAGGTCCTCGTGTTGTAGTGATTAGCACGCCTGCCCGACAAGCGAGAGCTGTCAGGTTCGATTCCTTGCCGGGATGAGATTTTTTCAAGTACTTAATTACGTTGGAAATTCCAAGGAAATTACAGATTTTCATAATTCACTGACGGAAGCCAACATATATTAATAGTAGTAATGAATTTTAATCAAGTCTAAACCAGCAAGTCCGTGTTCTATCTTTAAATGTGATTTTAAACAATGTTTCATCTATATTTCTGGTCCACTTGCATTCAAGATCTACAATTTGGTATATAACGTAACCTGCTTTTGAGAAAAGTGAAACAATCGTTTTATTTCTTCCTATTTGAAATAAGGTAATTTATTTTCAAGTCAATATTTTATTCACACCAACATTTTTTTTCTTTTTATTACTCTTTATGACGAGTACAAATTTAATGATAGTTTTATTTTAATTCAATAATAATAAAAAGGGCAAATTAGTATATGAGAACCTTGCAGTATTTTTTATCCTGTATTCAAATCTTTTTTCAGAAATATTCTATCAGGCAGGGTTTCTAAGTGACAGCGCAATAAATAATAGAACAAAGTGTATAATGTGTTTATTTACAAAACAACTGAAAATGTTTCTAAAATCTATAAATGTATGATTTTCTGCTATATTTAGTTTGCCAGCATGAAGAGGCTCCACTTGCCTTGGTGGCGCTTCTCAAAGTCCAAAATATCTTGGTGAAATCTTTCCTCATGTCCGTCACTGAGGGCTCCAAGATTGTACCGGAAAAAATCTAAATGCGAATTTTTAGACTCATATTACACCCCAATGTTTCACACGAAGTCAAAAGGTCTTTTACAATGTTCTCGTAGTCTTCGGATTTGTGATTGCCTGAAAAGTTCTCACAAATATTCTTAAATGATAGCCAGGCGGATTTTTCATTTTTGTTCAGCTATATATCGAACTTTTCGTCTCGAAACAAGTCCCTGATCTGGGATCCTACAAATATACCCACTTTTACTTTAGCATCACTGATTCTGTGGAACTCATTCCTCAAATACGCGAATCCGTGACCGTTTTTGTCCATTGCTTTGACGAAATTTTTCATAAGTCCTAGTTTTATATATAAAGGGGGCAGATAAATTTTCTGAGGATCGACAAGAGGGGGGTTGGTGGAATTTTTAATTCCTGGAGTTAATGATGTTCGTGTCTGCCACACTTTCTTTACATAATCGTTTTTCTTGTCTCGACGGTCCCACTCATACAGGAAACAACAGTACTTCGTGTAGCCGTGTTGCAATCCAAGTAATAGCGCCACAACCTTTAGATCGCCGCAGATATTCCACTTAAATTCATCGTATTTGATTTTTTCTAAAAGAATCTTCATGTTGTCATATTTCCTTCATGTTGCCTGAGTGAGCCAGAGGAATTGAGGGCAATTTATTTCCATTGTGAAGTAAAACGGCTTTCAAGCTAGCTTTGGATGAATCAATGAACAAACGCCATTCATAAGTGTGATATTCATGGCCAAGTGCACTTATAACCGAGACAATATCATTGCAGAACACCAAGTCGTCTTCAAGGGAGAAGTAATCATTGAATTTGGCATGACGACTACGATAAAACGAAATTTTTGTGTCACTCTGAAATAGATTCCAGCACTTCAATCTGGATCCCAAAAGTTCGGCTTGCTTCTTAGACAGGTTTAAATCGCGAACGCGGTCACTAAGGTCTCCTATGTCAGCAAATATGATTCATTTGAAGAATATCCTGATTCAAATGTGGGGTCCAAATTAATATTTTCTTCTGCTACTTGATGTGCTTTCTCATCACTAGACTCATCATCAAAGTCAATGTTTTCTGCAGGTGCTGGTACAGGTAATTCCTCGTTATGAAGTACTGGTCTCAGTGCAGATGGTAGATTCGGATATACAACAGTGTGTTTAGATTTTGATGTAATACCAGTTATATTTGCCAGGCGGAACTAGCAGTCCAAAACGTGGTCCTTATGGTTTTCTCCATACCATAGGAACTGCAAAAAGCATATGACGTGAACCTTTTGCCCATGCTGTGAGAAGCCGAACACATGTGACACACCACAACACTTTAAAGACAACAGCACACTTTCTCAAGGGTTAGACAAGGCAAATGTGGAGCTGCAATGTTCTCTAGCCGATCAATTTACTTCAACTGCGCTCCCGGCCAAAGATCTTATATTGCTCCCGGTCAGCTTGTCGAGACCTGTTCTGCCTGTTCCGAATGATGCAAGATTATTTAGAATTACGCAATATTGTGTAACATTTTATTTCAAATGTCTAAATATCACCGGCATATTTATCGGTATTTTATTGTAAAGCACACAGTATTGCTACTTTCTTATATTATACATTTTTATAGTTTTGAAATAAAACTATTTTCTTGAATAGAAACTGATTTTTGCAAGAAAATATTTTCTTGATACAAGAAATAATTTTGAAATATTGAAATATTTTGTTGAACATTTACTAATATATCGGGAGCTTAATTTTATGTCCATGTTATGCATTGCTATAAAAATTCATCTAAAAACTTTTTCAAAAACATTTTTTTATGTTAAAAAAGCCTAGTGTGCGATACTTTAAATAAATCTATTCGTTTTATGCTGAACTCTAATCAACATTTGTCTGCTTATTTTCGCTATTCATTATTTATTTATTCTTATTAACTGCCGAGGCAATATATGAAGGAAAATTGTGGTTACTTCGAGCAAATGTTATAATTGTAGCCAAGCAAATGTTCATAGTATTTCGTCGCAGCAATCAATATTTCTAGACGAAAAACTTATCTGCATTGCTTCATATTTAATTGACTAAAAATGACACACTTTAGATGTAGAAAATTGTTTATAAAAAAAAATTCTAAAACAGTTTCACTTCAGATTCTGCAGGAATATACAGGGAGATCTATTTAAAAAAAATAAATAGTATGACTCAAATATGGCAACTATTTCGATAGCCATCTTGTAGACGTTAGTTGATATTAAAAAAATGTGGATATATTGCCGAAAACTCCAAGAAATACTCAGTAAAATAAAATTTTAATCACCTCTCTAGCTTGTAAGGCGATTAAGATATCGGCCGTTAAAGGAACATTTCGCAAAAAGTCTTAAATTACGTCAACGTATCTTAAAAATTAAAATAGATAGGTATGGGGAATATTAATGAAAATTAACATGAATTGAAGAGAGACATCCAAAAACGTAATTATATATAGGTGTTCCGTTTCAAAAACCAAACTTGTATCATGAACTGCTGAATTTGAACACCCTATATTCTTGAATATAGTTTTATACTATGCAGCATTTGCCTCCGAATATTTTTAATCTGAAAACTTTTCTCTAAATTATTTACGGAAGGAATTATCTTCCACGTGTGTTATGCCACGTTTCTTTTTAAAATACGCATAAATTTTCAGAACGTTGGCGTTTTCCATTGGGGCAAAGTTTTGGACGCGGCCAAAAAATGGAATATAACGCCAATGATGGAAATTGGACAGCAATAATCGAATATTGGTTCAACGAGAATAAAAAATACAAATACGGCAAGATTGGATTCGATTATCAAACTACTGGACATTACACTCAGGTTATTAACTATCCTATTTAGAAAGAAAGAACAAGACTTATATGCCTTACTAATAAATAGAGTTTGTTAAAAAGGTGGTACCGGCAGTGGCGCACCGCATAAAAGTAGGTACGTAATATATAATATTAGTGAAAAATAATATTGGCAATTGGCAACCGCCCTGGTAAGCTGCGTAGAATTGCAGCATCAGCAACGCTTCCGTTGTCGATTCATTCAGCCGTCGACGGTGTTGTGAATACGTTGTTTTATACTTCGAAAATGATCGTTCGACATCCAGTGAAGTAAGATTTGCAAATGTCAGATATTTCTTTCCTTCATCTGGGCACTCTTGATTTTCAGTTATAGACCGAACCTTTTGTAAATCGGGATTTTTCGCTAAAATTGCACCAAATTTTTGAGCAACATCGACTCCTACAGTGTTCGTCGTTTTCTAGAGCGGCTTGTAAATTGTTTATGCAATTTAATGCGTCTCTTGCAGATAAGTGACTGTTTTCTAATTGCTCAACAGCTTGTGCAACTTCAGAATAGTTCATGGAAATTTCATCTATTTGTTGTTGAACGTCCGAATTGGAAAAAGCTTGCTGACTATCTCGAACTGGTGCAGAATCATTTGAACCACGTTTCAAAATGACATTTTCCACATGTGAAAAATATTTCTGATAGTAAAATATTGCCTGGAGCCATGTTCCCCATCGCGTTATTACAGGCTAACGTGGTGGTGGTAATTTCGGACACAATTGTTTGAATACACGGATGTGTTTGGGAGATTTGATGAACACTTTTTTGCTAGATGCTATTAACTTATCCACCATCGGATACTTCCTTCGAATGGTTTCTGCTACGAGGTGACATGCATGTATGAGGCATGTTATGTGAAGAAGAGTCGGACAGCATATTTTCAACATCCTACCAACTCTCAGCATTGTTGCGCCTCCGTCAGTAACGAACATTGTGACTTGCGTTCCTGTGATACAAAATTCTCTCAACGAATCTTTTATTATCTTGACAACGGTTTCTGCATTAGTTTTCTGAATCCTTTTACTGGATAACAACAATGAAGCTGGTGGACCATCACGTTTTAAAGGACGCGCTACAACATGAATGACGCTGTGTTTCTGAGCATCAGTTGTTTCATCCACGCATAGGCAGATTTTCGTATTTCTCAACTCGTCTTTTATACATTCCTTTACTGTACCTTGCACACGTGGCAAATTGTATCGTAATTGCATAGATGTTGGCAGCTTCCATGAGGGAACATACTTAGCCCAAAAAGGACGGAAGTGTTAGATACTAGATGTTGTGGGATGTTGCACACACTTAACATCAAAATAAAATCATATAAAAATTACCAGTATGGAATACTGTTTCTTAAATTCAGTACATGACGTTTACTTTTACAATGTGTTCTACATTCAAACCTATCGTGACTTAGCAATCCGCTATTGCATGTAGTGCAATAAATATGCGGACTTCTATATTCTAATCCAGGGAAATGCCTGAGATATTTATTCACAATCGAAGGGAACGTTACACCCTTTGGGCGTACCATCTCCGCATACTTATTTGGCGTGCAGCGCGCAACGTACTGTCGCTTTGAACTCTCTCGCGGTACTGTCGAGATCGACTACGAGTTGAAAATTACCCCTACCCACGCCGCTACCGCTACGCTACTGCCATCTGGTGCCACCTTTTTAACAAACTTTACTAATAAACCTTTGGTTTATTAGCTGATCTGGGCCGACACTGAGTATGTTGGATGCGGTTTTAATTCCCACTTGAACGAAGATGAAGGATCTATTTATGAAGTGGAGGAGATTTATGTTTGCCACTACGGACCTAGGTAAATTATATTGGTATTGGTGACAAATAATGTTTACCTATATCCATGTTTCAGAGGTAACCTGATGGGGAAGTTCCCATATGAAAGTGCTCCTAAGCATGTCATCAGATCCGATAACGCAGAAGACTACCTATACTATTAATATGTTTTGTATTTGTTTCTTGTTTATATCAGCGTATCTTTTGCTAGGAATCATTTGATAGTGTTATCAAATATTGTATATCCATATATAATAATGTATACCTATATAATGTTTCTGTGTCTTCAAGAATAAAGGACTTTGCATACGATATTTGAGATGTATTGAGATATTTCAATAAAGGTGGCGACAGGGAGTATCTTAGAAATCATATTATTTAGAGCTCCGTGAAAAAAGTCATCCTTAAATCATTACAATCCTGTCCTGTTATACCTTGAGGTGTAGAGGTTAATTTCTACTTGTTAATATCTTCTCTTACGAAACTTTTCCACAGTTTTCGATTTTTTGCTATTTCTCTGCATTCCCTCCAGGTCTTTCCTTTTTCCTGTAACTGTTGATCTATACTCCCATTCCAGGTTTCCTTTTTTTGCCACTTTTGATTTTTCACAGGTTTCACATAATGTCAAGTACATTTTTACCTGTTCTTGAGTGATGTTTTTGTATTTATTCTGGAGCTGCTTCAAAATTCTTGTTCTTCCTCCATGTCCAATCGCCAAGTGTGTCTCGTGAATTATGTTGAAGATCTGCTCTGTATGCACATAATAACGGACTGATGATGACTCGTCACTCACCGGGTATATTAATTTTTCACTATCACCCAACTTCATAATGTCGTACCGCTTCAATCGTTGATAATCCTCAGGTTTTTTCCCACTGGTTTTAGATTTTGACACTCGCGCTTTTCCAGTTAAGTTCTGGTAGCCTTTTTTACTCATCATCCCACTATTTTCCTTCGTATTCTTAAAAGCATTCAATAAACTTTCATTAAAACTACCCTCCATTGTGTAAAAACGGCCGGTATTCGTATCAAGATAACACAAGGCATCTGCCCTCAATGAACACTCAAGCTCGACTGTCATGAAAGCAAGCAATCACATGCCATTTGCAATTAAGCTTGCACACAGACCGGTTCAAACCTGTATAAGTGTGACATTTATCATATTAACCAGAGGGTGGTCATTTTTGTCCCCTAGTTACTGTTCTGTGGTTCAAAAATTTATTGGATAGCAAGCGATACAATCTGCCTGCTGACATAAGTCTTACGTTTATCTCCTCCTGTACCTTTCCGTCTTGACTTATTAATACTATACTTTCTAGATATTTATACTTGTTGACTTATTCTAGGTTTTCATTCCCAAGTTTGCAATTTACTTCTTCTTCTTGATTTGCCATCACCATTATTTTACTTTTTTCAATATTTATTTCTAAGCCAAGCCCAGTGGCTGCTCTGCTCCAAGCTGCTAGGTTTTTTCCTAATTCCTTTTCGCTTTCCGCAACTAGCACAATTTCAACCATTTGCATATTATGCCACCCTATATTTCTTCATTTCCTTCGTACTTTCTCTTATGACGTCATCTAATGCACAAACAAAGAAAAATGGTCTTAGAACACCACCTTGCCTAACTCCTTCTTCCGTTATAAATAGCTCAGATAACCTATTTTTCATGCATACTTGGTTCGTTGTATTACTGTAATCCTTTTCATTAACTTTCCATCGTGAACGTGGGGAATTCAAATGGAATTCAAAACATTTTTCAAAACAACCACTTGCCCATCAAAGGAACACCAGGTAACCCGAAAATTCAGAAAAAATTCAATCTTCGTGGGTGTGTAGACTGATATAGTGTTAGAAAGATGATAATTTTTTTAGGTACTTAGTTATTTGTTTTTGGGGATCCTTCCTCGGGGAACCCTCTCCCTCCACATCTTTTTTTAAACCACAATTTTTATTTCCTAGAAAAATACCTATGTCACAACAAATTCATACATAGGGCAAACCAGGAAATACGCCCCAGGGTAAGATATATACTGTCCCGTAGCCGATGCGGTAGACACAGCCAATTACTGTTGGTAACGAGGCATTAGCAACTATACCAATCTTCCAAGTTTAAATTGCAAAATATACATAAAAACGTTAAAAATTGTTTGTAATTCCTAATCTATAAATCACCACACGTTCGTTTGATTTGTACTTTACAGTAGTTTATCATATGGGTGGCGCGTTTTTCACCGTCATTGAGAAATACGCCTCACTAGTAAAAGTATAAAACGCCCCATTAGATATTACTAATATTGCACTGCAAGGGCTTCTTATCGAACAATGACTTGGAAAACGATATGGAATCGTACACAGAGAAAAAAATTAAAAGTATTAAATTGGATTACAATCCGTTCCGTTTATTATTTCTTGTATTGTATCGTTTTGTTCCTTTTCTGAATACTGACCTGCTCCCTTCAAACTGTTATTGTTTAGTGTTAACACTTCTTAGCTTATATTTAAGCCCACATTAGACTTTTAAATTCAAATTTCTAAATGAATCTTCGAAATATCTGTTTACTGTCAGATTTTCTGTTTCTATCTCCTTGTTTATGCGTTGTCTGGGTGCTGCCAATCTAACGACTTGTTACTTTTAATGTTGATGTTGTGATGTTCGTTTTCGGTGCTGTAGATGACGTAAAGGATTTTGTTGCTTGGATTCCATATATAGTGTTTATGACATTTTTACAAATTATATTTCCAACATGTAAATTACTTAAAATAATTCGGAACTTTGATTATCTCCTGTAAGATAACGTTAATGGAGTCCTTTTTTTTAAATAAAAAATTAATAATATAAATGATCAAAATGCCAGAATTCGGATAATAACCCAAAATAATCCGAATTCTGCAAATGTTACGTTAAATTCTAATATTTGACGAATATCGATATGAAATTGATTGAAATCAATGTATTGAAGAGTCAACGGACGCACTCAAATAAAACAACTTCCTGAACATTTAGGAGACACGACACCAGTGAGGAACAAGGTGAAACATTTCACCAGGATGCTACCGCAATGTTAATAAAGTCTTTCAAAAGATTGTATACTTTTAATATATTATTACCCTGTGTGCTAATAAATGGACGCTTTCTTCTCTAAAAAGAAGAAATGTTATAATTAATAACAAAATTTACATCTATGTATATTTTCAAACATAAAAATTTTATGCAAATAATATGATTAGTAGAGTAACCTAAACTTGCGGACTCGCATAGGCGTCGGTACTACGGGTTAATATAAGAATACGAAAAATTCATAAATAAACTAAACCGGTAGAGAAGCAGGCATGTAGTGTCGACCTTGAATATAAATCATGTTAAACCGCGCTGAGAGAGATTTCGTTTTGGTACCGGTTGAGCTGTTGCAGAGATTAGTCGAACGGTCAAGGTTATGTACTTACGTGTCGCTTTTGAAAATATAGCTGGTGTTTTTGTGTGTTGTAGTATTATACCAAGTACATAATTAGTGTATCGTTTCATATAGAGCTAATATTTACATACCTAAGAAAACAATGCCTCGTAATAGATTTACTACTAATGTACATAAGTATGTGTCACTTTTTCCCCATTTAAAATATGACGGTAGTGCAGTTTTTTGCTTAATATGCAATGTTCGTTTGGCTGCATTGGACAGAACTGATTGCCAGAGGCATGTCAATGGTATTAAGCATATGAGAAATGCAAGAACTGAAATACCTTATACACTATTCCTCATACATTTATTAATTATGTTTACCTCTTGTAATCTTCCGTTGTCGTTGGTGAGAAAAGCAGCTTTTAAAACGTTTTGGCGACAATACGTTCCAAAGTACCCATTACCCTCACAAACACGATTACAGAATCATTTGCCGCGAATGAAAGAGATGCTAGAAAATGTGTGTAAACGTGATTTGTGTTCCAAAAAAATATGGATTACCGTGGATGAGACGACCGATATAAAGAAAAACAGTATTGTGAATGTAATAGCTCGCTTTTTATCTAGCGAGAACACAGTATCTCGATATTTGTTAGCTTGCAAACGTGTTCAACAATGTACTGCGGAAAATATTCAAAAAGTGATAATGAACGCTTTGAAAAAATTTAAAATTGCCCAAGATCAAGTTGTGATGATTGTGGCAGATAGTGCAGCAACGATGTTAAGTGTTGGGCGATCCTTAAAACATATATTTCCTAACTTAATACATATAACCTGCGTGCTGCATGCTTTGCATTTAGTTGGTGAAGTTGTTCGACAACATTACGGAAGTGTTGATCGGATGATTGGAAGTACTAAAGCAGTGTTTCGTAAATCCCCTAAACGTTTAAAAGAATTTCGTAAATTTTGTCCAGGTATTCCAGAACCTCCTGAACCGATTTTAACGCGATGGGATACTTGGCTAAAAGCAGTTTCTTACTATTTGATCCATTTTCAACAAATTCAATCAGTTATAATGCGATTTAATCGGAATGAATCCAACGCAATTGG
Organism: Dynastes hyllus; assembly: GCA_029619255.2. Classification (NCBI taxonomy): domain Eukaryota; kingdom Metazoa; phylum Arthropoda; class Insecta; order Coleoptera; family Scarabaeidae; genus Dynastes; species Dynastes hyllus. The sequence continues at coordinate 2,486,286 of JAROYC020000007.1, forward strand.
AGAAAGTCAAAGAGAATTTCAAATTCCTCAACTTTTTGAAGATTTAACAACAATATGTACCAATTATACAGTATTACTAGATGCCATCAGAAAACTACAATGTACTGAATTGTCATTGCAGGAATCATTAGACATAGTGGAGAGTGTAAAAAATAAATTACACACATTAAATGATACGCCAGGATTACGCGCTAGTCAAAAGTTGGCAGATGTTTTAAGGAAAAATCCCGATTTTAATACTTTAGAGGCCGTTTATAATAAGTGTAAGAATAGTGAACTTTTAAGTGATTTTGAAAAACAGTTTCTACATGCAAATGTAACTTCCTTAGATGTGGAGAGTTCGTTTTCTATGTATAAGAATATTTTTTCTTGTCGACGCACAAGGTTTAAAGAAGTAACTGTGGAAACATATGCAATGATGCAAGTTTACAGTAGTTCACATCCTGATGCCTCTAATTTGTTGAATAATTAGCAAGTAAGTTTATTTATGAATTTTTCGTATTCTTATATTAACCCGTAATACCGACGCCTATGCGAGTCCGCAAGTTTTGGTTACTCTAATGATTAGTTCAATAAAAAATATTTTTTTTTTAGTATATTCCTATTTTGGAAACGTTTGCCATTAAAAGGTAAAGTCAAATAAATGGTAAACAAAAATATATTTGTTTCAAACTGACGAAGAACTTGTTGAATCAAACATATTATGCATATTAATCAAACAGATATATTTTCAAACCAAGCTTGAGGTTATCTGTTTCAAGAGATCATATGTTTGAATCGAATGATGAAAAAATTATTTCTTTAAACTAAAAAAATATATCCTTGCCGCCATTTAGAATTACTAAATAAGTGTGTTAGTGTTAATGGTTCTTACGTTGAAAAATAAAATCTTATTTGTTTTCATAGCTAGGTAGAAATCATAAAAAGATCCTCCCGTTATAAAACTATAGTGCAATAATCTAACTTCCTTTTTTACTTACGGATTTTATGAAGTTATTTTTACACGGTACTAATATGTTAAATGATATATGTTCTTGGTTCTGGAGGCGCGGTGGGTAGTGCCCCAGCATCACCCTGCGGGCCCCCACGAATATAGAATAATTTCAAGATTCTTCTCTCACGACATTGTAACTGTTTCAGATATATCCACGTTGTTGTACATTTATATACAATTTGTAACTCACTTCCTCAGAAATCTGTAAAATAAATTCTTATTTTTTATACTGCTTTTTTTATTACATTCTCATTAAGTCGGCGATTTTGCCAGTTCCTGGTAATTGACTTCGGGACTATCCACGAGCAACATGAACATGAAACGAGAAGGAACGAAATAGGGGGCATTACGGTACTCCTGTCTTTGTCGTTATCGTTGGCCCATATCTCGAGAGATTTAACTTCTGGGGATATTGAATTATGTGACAGATGGTAAACATGCTTTGAACGGATATGCAGCCTCTCCCGGGTACAAATTATGTACGGGATAAAGGCAATAAACAACTATTTAGATGATGCGGCGCGCTGAAATACTGTCTGTACTGTATTGCGTATATCCCCGGACTATGTATGCATATAAATATATCCATTCATCTATTGCTAAGGTGGCGTATTTTGATTCTTGTTTCTACAGTCCTTGGCCATGGAAATAGGACCACTGAGAAGTATGAAATATAATTTTAATTTCGAAAATCTATAAATGCATAATTGTTGTTTAAGCAATACCCTAATAAATTATGGCTACAGATAATTGCTGGTTATAACCACAAAGAAAATTGTACGAATTTCTGCTCTTCTAGCGCCCAGACAGTTCACTCAACGTGAAATTGCACAAAAAGAGGGCGTATCACATCAAACTGTTCTGAAAATCGCGAAATTAATTAAGGAGAATATTCCTAGTACAAGTAGTGGCAGAACATACATATGTTCGTCGTATGGTAAAAATGGCACAGAACATCGTTTTTTATCCACTAGAGGTGTGACGCGATTTCAATGGGCTAAAGAATATTAAAAATATACAGTTGAAAATTGGGAAAAGGTAAGTTTCATTTATCACCTGTGTTTTTGGTAAAATTCATCTTCATAGTTCGCTTTATGGTTCTCTACATTTTTTACTTTTTCCTAGATTATTTATAGCGAATCACCTCTTTATGGATAAGTTTGAAATGGACCTAGCTTATTTCCCTCAGCTTTGGATGAGATACGTGGATTATATTTTTTGCATCTTTGACACCAGCAAATGTTCAATAACGGATTTCATAGAACAATTTAACTCAAAATTTCCCTCTATCAAATTTATCCACGAAGAAGAAAAATACAACAGGATTCCATTTATCTTACAGGATTCTAATCACTAATATGAACACAAACTTTCGGCTATTAACTTTTTGGTACATCAGTTACTCAGTTTTCCTTTAACTAAAGATAGACAGCTCATATACAAATATATATATAATGAGTAAAATAAATAATTGAAAAGAAAACGTTCTATTTCTTAGTTACGAGTTCGATTTGACTTTAATCGGGTCTTTAAACTTTGTGTGCAGCAGCAAGACACTTGTAAAATATTCTTGGTAACGGACTTTGAATAATTTCGGGCGTCGAAATTCCACAATAGATAGCCCAAGCCACGCTATCATGAAATGTCGACGTTGTTTTTGTCCAACCTTCGCGAGACGCAGCTAGCGGCCGCGGAGCGGCGAAGCCTAGGCAGTAATAGCTCTCGCAGGCCAAGGCCAGCAGAGAGGTTGTTCCTTCGTAGCGTGAGCCACAGAAAGACTGTTCCTTCGCAGTTTGCACCGCAGAAAGACAAATATACTCGGATTCGGACGCCTTTTATAGCGAAATTTGGTTGTTTTCGCCTAACTACGCAGTGTGACCTTGCATGCGCTCATACGGATCCCGTAACTGTCGTGCAAAATGCCCTAACGTACATCATAAACGGTATCATTCATAGAGTACACTGGAGTACAACATAAATGGTTCTAAAATTTGAAACAACAATTAAAGAAGAAGGCTACAATTTATAATAAAGGTTTAAAGACTAAATGAGACAAGTAAAAATTGAAATAATAACTTCCTTCATTCTTTCCAGAATTAAAGTCTTTAAATTTGGCGAAACGTGATGGTTCGTCACAATATAAGCACACTAGAACGCATTGACGGCTGTAATAATAAGAAATATGTTAAATTACCCTTTTATCCAAGTTACATGGAAGGTCTTCAAAAAGTATTTTCTAAAGTTGACCGCAAAATTGTTTTTTCTTCAAACAATAACCTCAAAAACCTTCCAGGTTCCAAGGAGCCAGTAGATAAAATGGATAAATCTGGAATTTACAAAATTTCACGTCAAGATTGTGATCAAGTGTATATTGGGCAGACAAAAAGATCAATCAGAATTAAATACATACTTGGTTCATCACAAATCAGAAGGTTTGCTCTACATATGCTTGAAAATAACTATAATGTTGATAATATAAAGTTAATTAACAATGTAAAGAGCACAATTCAATTAAAAGGCATGGAAATTTACAGAAACAAAATTTACTTAATAAATTCAGATTTGGGTCCACTAAATTCCGGCCTTTATTCTTTATTACATCATGTATAGTTAATTACAGCTGTATTTATAGCCATGTGCAATGAAGCGCTGCATTGAAAAACATGAATTTTTAATACATTATGTCATTCGGAATATTTACGATTTAGAATAACTGATCTTTAGATTTACAATTTATTAATCGCTCAAGAAAAGAAGATTCCTTTTTAAGTTTAAAGCGCTGTAGCTCCCTAACCAAACAAGCTAGGAGGTTCTGCTTGGTCGCAATAGATTCAGCGGATGGTACCATCGTCTTCGTCGACGAAATGCATCCTTAAGGATAATCAGACGAAAACTATAGAGGCGATGTCGATTTAAGGCCTCGTCTTCCACCGCAGTTTTTGGAAGTCAGGAAACTTCAAACGCCCATATCTCCAAAGCGGTTAGAGATACCGGGCTGAAATTGCTATCACAAATGCTGACCATAGGGCTACAATCGAGTACCATAAGGTCCCGGCGAAATTCCGACTTTCATTTTTAGGCCATTCAGAAATTTCATCACTTTGGGTAGAAATTTTTACGGCTCTCTGTATCTCGACATCGAACAGATTAGGAGGTTGGAACAGATCCCGTTCAGAAAGCCTGTCCGGCGAGCGCTTTATAAGACTAAAAAAGAGTCAAACTTCTATCTCTAACCGTTCCGACGCTAGAGTGTCTCAAATTCAAGAAAGAAGATTCCTTTTTTTAAGTTTGAAGCGCTTTGCTGTGCTAACCAAGCAAAAAACTGGTCGCAATCGATTCAGCGGATAATTTTCTATCAGAAACCGTCAACTTCGTCGACCAAAAATCCTAAGGATAAATTAGACGATTAATTATAGTCGTATTTTGCAGTAAATAGCTCATCCTGAAGCCCCTTGTATAAAGGGTAAACGATAATTAAGATGTAATTAAGGTTAGTTTTTCACTTAGTTTCTTAATTTAGTTTTACTGTTAATGATGATAGCTTGGCTATCGAAACGTGCATACACTACGAGTCAAGTATTGTGGTAAGGGTTTTAGTGAACTGTTTCAGTGTTCCAGTACCTCTTTAAAGACTTTTGTCATTTTCGCTAATCTCCCGGAAATTGCCGACTACGCGAAGCACGGTCAATATATTTTGTTTGACTCCAACAATTACCACGTAGTTCTAAACTGTCGGGATGACCAACCAGGTTACAAGAATTTAACTCTTTAAGTACTGCCAATATTCTAACTTTTATTTAAGCTTCATCAAGGTCAATGAATAAGTTGAGTAGATGACAAGTCTATCTACTCAGCTCAACCGTAAATTTAAAAGTTGAACGTTTTTGAAACCTGGTCGTCATCCCGACAGTTTAGAACCACGTGTTAGTTCCTAACGACCGCCATACTCCTTGGTGATTGATTATTCCAGATGGGATTTTATCTTGACATAAGTAAGCGTTATGGGTTACAAGCAGTTATTAAATTAAAAGAATAGTCCAAATACAACAACAGATTGGCCAGCATGCTAAATAGAAGGATTTTTCTGTTGCGATGTCTCGAAGAAATAAAAAACTTTTCCGAAACCACACATCACTCAAATTTGCAAAAACTTGATTGAATTGATGAATACGAACGATACTTCCTTGAGGAAGGGAAGATTTACAATTTGCAATTAAGGTTAGGAACCAGCATTTTGGATTATATGTCTATCTACTCAACTCATTTATTGACCCTGATGAAGCTTTAAATAAAAGCGAAATATTGGCAAAAATTTAAGGATTACATTTTTTGAAACCTGGTCGTCATCCCGACAGTTTAGAACCACGTGTTAGTTCCTAACGACCGCCATACTCCTTGGTGATTTGTTAACAAAATTATGTCAAATGTGCTTTTATTCAAATAAACCTTTGTTGAATTAAATAGATAATTTCAAAGATGTATATTTGTTTGATTCAAGAACTTTTTTTTCTGTGTGGGAAATAGTTTCATAATCTATGATTTTACTTACAGCCACAACACCAACCTGTATATTCCTTGCCATACCGAAAGCAATAAGCGAAATGAATTTTAATTATGTGTCGGACCAGGATCTCCTTCTGTCCTCTCTTTTTGATAACGGCATACTGGGAGCGTTAAACCTCGACCCCCTAATAAAGAGAACGCTGGGCGAAAACTTTCCCCAATCTGAAACCTAATCATCTACTAATATGCCGTTAAAAGAGGGTAAATGCCCACGAGACCCTTTCAGATTCATAGATGAAATTACGTCGGTGCTTCCAATAGAGCTATAGTTGCCGTGGTTTGAGAATTCGATATTCTTTTGTGTACGCTGCATCTTAATTTTCCTTTCACTAATTACGCGTGCCTACAGCATACTGGTCCGAAACAGTTTACTACATTCTTGGAAGTTCAAATAAATGTATTGTTGGCCCAAACAACCAATTAATTATTAAACTCTGGCAAACGGTATAATAAAAGGAAAAATATTCTTATTAAAGGGCGGTGGTGTGAATATGGTTTTTTTTCATCTTAAGCAAACATCGAACGTAGCTGTCAATAGCCGCACGTATAGTGAGTTCAGTATGTCCACTCGTTCAGCGGCGAAATCCCTCTGGCGGCTATGAATTCTTTCTCAATAGTTCCAACTCCTTTTATGGCCTCCTATTGCTGAAGCCGGTGTAATAGGAGACTACTTTAAGATCAATCAACGACGATCATGGTGGAATGAAAAAATTTCTTCCGTTTATTTTCTTCACATCCTAAATCTTCAATTTTGATGGAATATTTTCCCACAACAATTGACAGCATAGATTCAGTCTTCCAGTTGCGTCCCTGGACGGCATACATTACGCTATTTTTAAAAATAAGAAAATTTGATTGAAATTTATTATCTAGTTATATTTTGAAAGGTGTAATGTGATTAAACAATCGCTATCGCGAATGAAATAAAAGAGTGAAGGGACGCTAATCAATTTCTCACTTTTAGTCAAAATATTCATCCAGCTAACACGTATTTGGCTGTGTTCCCATTTTCTAAGTGTTCAGCGTTTAAATTCTAACATGAATACGAAGTAAAAGTTAACAAGCATGTCCACTGTTACACTTCGAAGGGCGTTGACAATTCTTTCGTTCATATTTTGTGCCGTTGTTGGTATTTCCTTAAAGACCAATCCTTTTACATAAGAAGTAATCGATTTTGGTTAAATCAGATGATCAAGCTGGCCAGCTGATGGTATAATTTCTACTAGTCACTTTCTCAGGATAAACCTGATTCAAATAATTTCTAACTTCCTGTAAGCAGTGAGCTTGCAGCAACCACATTTCTCGATTTCTTGATTTACTTCCAAGGGAAGGTGGGCTAGCAAATCTGGCTAGTGATTCTGATGAAAATCTAAGTATATTGGTCTAGTTAGATTTCTCTCAAAAAAAAATAAGGACCGACGATGTGCTGACCTCATACCTCACCATACATTTATGCTCCATCGATGCTGATCAACTTCTCTTACAATATGTGGATTTCCTGAAGAATAATAATGAAGATTGTGCCTGTTCATTAAACCAGTTTTATGAAAGTTATTTCGTCGGAAAATAAAACATTATTAAAAAATTCTCTATTTTCCCGTGTCTTTTGCCTGGCCCAGTTGCAAAAATCTATTCTTCTTTGAAAATCTACCTCATATGATTGATGTAAATGAATATGGTAAGCGTGATACTTATTCCTTTTTAATGTTCTTTGGACAGATCTTTCACTTATATCTGTTGCATCGTTAATACTCTTCTGACAGCTGTGAGGACCTTCAGTTATTTTCAATAGATCTTTTAATTCATTTTCTTCATGTGTAGCTCTCTCAATTCTAAATTTCTTTGGGTATGCAACGTTTTCTGTTCCTGGAAATCTGTTTAAAAGCTTCTGAATGCTGCTCTCATCTGGCTGTCTTCATTCCGGATAGCGTTGATAACATATTCTACTTGCTAAAAAGCTTCTGTGTGCTTCACCCAACACAAAGGTTATGTCAACAAATAATTCGTTTTTACTGAAATTCATCATTAATGACAAAAACTTTGCTAGTGCAGCAAGATACAATATCAATATACAGCAGCGAATGTTTGTAGCAAAACACCGCGTACCACAAAATATTTTAAATTACAGAAGCTTAAATAAATGCTATTAAATATCTTTAAAGCGAGGGCAGATGTGTGTAAGGAACCCTTATACTAATTAATATGGAATTCAATTTTCTGTAATATGGATGAATAATATACAGGGTGTTCCATTTGAAATGATCGAGAAGAATAGTCGTGAACTTGTCCATATAAAAAAAGGAATTTTGGACGCCTTGTACTTAGTCGGCCACTAAGTTCTGTCACAACTTTTATCATAATATTAAATAAAACAGAAAAGAAAATAAGAACCTTTTATTGATAAAATAGACCTATATAGTGTCCTCAATTACATATTAAAAAATTATTCAAAACGATCTCCTCGTTTCGTAATACGGGCGCTTAATCTGCGAGGTCAGTCATCAATCGCATTACGCACCATTTCCACGTTTATCTTCGCCACTGCCTTCTTAACAGATGCTTTTAGCGAGTCTAAATTTCTATGGCATTTAGCGCAGGCTTTCTCCTCCAAAGCTTGCCGGATTTTATAATCCAGAGGATTAAGATCGGGACTAGAAGATGGCGAATCTTCGTGCTTGATAAAGCCGATGTTATTCGCCTGACACCAACACTGAGAACTTTTGGCCTTGTGAGCAGGCGCAGAGTCCTGCTGGAAGACCCAATCCTGGTTTTTGAATAAGCTCTGGCTTAGAGGTTTTACTATATTTTCCAGAACCGTCCCTTTATAGACTTGGGCACTGGTTTTCACTCCTTTCTCACAGGAATGAACTTCAGTTGGCCCGAAATAGGATACCCCTAATCAAACCATTACTGAGGATGGATGATGACCCCTTTGAACACGGAGAGCGACCGCACCTGCTTCTTCACTATTGGAGGCATACACTCGATCATTTTGCTGATTAAATTATTCTTCAACATTCTTCTCGTCGGTGGTAGTTGTTAGCGTACCGCCTTAATAAGACTCGGCATCTTTGAAGCCTTAAACTTTTCAGGCGTGCGTTGAGCAAGCGACCGCTTCTTCTTCTGAAAGCGCGAAACTTAAGGTCTTGATTCAGGATATTTTTGATTGTGCTTTTAGTCACACCCATCTGCAACAACAATAGTTTCTGATTTCGGAGAGGATTTCGTCTGATGCGTGCCTTGACAGCTTTAATGACAGCCAGAGTGCGAACTGATCAAGGACGGCCAGATCTTTCCTTGTCATCGACACTGCCAGTTTCATTGTATCTTTCAATGGTACGATAAACAAACCTTTTCGTAAATTTAAATTTTTTTAGCAGATTAAAAATTGTACTTGGCGAATGCCTGCAAGGATGTAATGCAATTACAGCAACATGATCTTCTCTTTGGTTCCATTCCATGTTTATTTATTACTGGTTCGCAACACCTTTAACGTCAAACGACTCAAAATAAATGACACAACCTCAATTAGTCGTTTGTTTCTATCAGTCGGATGTTATGCGTTTGAATTTTTAGAAAAACTTTTGTGACAGAACTTAGTGACCGACTAAGTATAACATTGCAGCATAAAACTTACTAAAATGAATTGCCGAAGCCTTAGCAGAAACAGAGTACAAATATTATTTGTTGAACTTCGTGCAAATGTGGCGATTTTTCAAGTAGCAGTATGAAATAGCCAGTTTTTCTTCTTTTTGATATTGTAACTCGGCAACCTATCATTGGATGTCGCTAATATTTTCAGCATGAATAGGGATCATCGACAGGCACAAAAAGCTGCAAAAATATGCAGGGTGTTCCATTAAAAAAAAGGAGCTGACCATCGATACTCTTTTTTGGGATAGCTTGTATAATTGAAAATAATTTCAGAATGTGCATATTATCTTCTTAAATACTTATTGAAAACTTTAACCCCATATCTTCAATAGCAACTGAGAAACAGAAGGCCGACGCGTTATTGCGGGACACTGAATATCGAACAGTTTCCTGAGTGGCGATTCACACGAATATAATAAGGCCAACGATAATCCCTGAAAAATCCTAAAACTATTTTTTCAACGTACGCGAAACAAGTTTGGGAACCTCTGCATTACACCATTTTATTAGCTAGGTTTATTGCTCCTTCTCCTGTGCGCACAACGTCGATATAGGAATTTTGCATGTTAAGCATTAAAACGCGAAAAAAGACTTCTTTCATGCAAACTCTAAAGGATCCCACAACTTTCGTAATAATCGAGTGGGAAGTCAGACAGAAAGATCGCTGCTAGAACTCAAGAGAGAAGTCACGATCAACCGAATTAAATGTCATCCATCTGTCTAGCTGAACAGGAGAGATGTTTTCAAAAAGAAAAAGCAGAACGTAATCACACGGTTAGTTTAAAGCTCACTTTGATCTTTTTCCACATTTTACGAGCAAAGTCATCGTTTTAAACGGGTAGACGCGAATCAAAACGATCGATAGGGGACGCTTAAATCGCATTATACTCGTTTCTCAAAACTGCGGAGGTGTATACGAGTTGATGAAGGAAAGGAAGTCGGATAATGTGTAAGCCGCATGCTAGTTTTTGAATATTTTATGTACGCAATTCATTCGTTTAATTAAGTCCGTTCACGATGTATCTATGTTATTGGCAAAGTATTTTGAAACAAAACAAGGAATATTGTCCATACCTGACGACGACTTAATATTTTAACACATTAAACAACAAAATTCAATTGAAAAACAAGGACATATTGCATAAAAGTAAACTAAAATTTTGTTAAAGTCATTTCTTTATTAATATTTCTTGATTCCATTAAAAGTACGTTGCCTATAGGCGTAAAAATAATTTATTATTTAATTTATTTATTTGTACTTGAGTGTTGGCCATTTACACGCGGAACGCCCTCTCGTGTTGGTTGTGTCAAACGAGAACGTTCAGACCAAATTGGCGCTTATTTGTTGTGCCAGTAGATCTCTCTTGAATTTCCTCTTGGCATCTGTTGGGATAACAGAAGCAAAGTAGGTCCACCCGGGCAGTGTTTGGTAATTCACAAGAAGGACGCGCAAACCCTGGAGCAACATCCGGATGGGACCGGTCCAGTTGCCGTGGAGCCCGGACATGGACAAAAAGCTCACTTTAGGTCCGCACCTGACAGATTTTCGCTCCCGTTTTTCAACTGCCCGCAACATGCTACTCCCCCTCTTGGGTCGAAGGAGTCCCCTTCACTTAGGCAGCAAGTTGCTCCTCTATAAAATGACTCTTCGGCCGCTGCTGACCTACGGCGCTATGGCCTGGTCCACATCGGCTCCGACGCTCCTCAGAAGCATGGAAGCTCTTCAGAACCGGACTCTACGCATCATAGTTGACATCCCTTGGTTTGTCAGGAATGAACAGATTCGTCAAGATCTGGGTATTCTGTTGATTCGAGAGCATCTGGAGAATCTCTGTATGCAGATGGTCGTCGTCCACCAGGATCGTCCCCCTCCTCTAGTGAAGATTCCGGCTGCGCAACGCCCACAGCCCCAGACGACCATCCATGACTCCTCAACACGACACAACCTTATTTGTTTACCCAATAAAGCCATGACCTATCTGGGCCCAATTTCTTCTACACCAAATTCACACCAAAAAATGATAAAAGGGTACAAGGTCCTTCAGGCCGACCCTGTTTGGTATAGATGGGAAATACTGCTCCACTCATAGAACGTTCCTTTTGAGACCTCGGCACAAAAATACCACGACAAAATACCGTTACTTTTTGGTTGATCTCTTTATATATCAGACACACTGTAATTTAAGATGTATAATGAGTATTTTTATAAGAACTGGTAAAATTTTATCACATAGAAGAAGCAGATTAAGTTCAGCTATGGTAAAACGATTATTATTTTTAAATTACAACAAAGGAACTGTTTAATTTCTTTACGTTATAGCTACTTTTATATTTAATTTTTTTTATTATTTTATTAAATTTCAATTTATTTTGAATAAATATTTAGTAAATAAATGTACTTTACATATTTATTTTACGCTGCTACAATTAACAATTACGCTGCATATAGCATCTACCATTTGAATAATATGCACGCATACTACGTTTATCAATCGGTTACATGAGACGCGACCAGGAACGTCGCGAATGTAAATCGCGACGTTCCCGTGGATAGTCGACTTTGCTTCGCTCCTGTTGCGCTACAGCGCATCGTTGCAAAGTAACGATGGCAAGCTTTATCGTTTCAGCAACGCTACCGTTCCACAGGAACGTCGCGAATGTAGATCACTACCGTTCCCGTGTCGCGCGACAGCCCATCGTTTCAAAGTAACGAGTTATTTCGGTGTTTCGAAGCGCGACACGTTGCGACAACAAAATACCGACCCATCCCTAGTGTTTGGTAGGCTGACCTGCAGTGCTGCACACTGAAGAGAGTCAAAGAAGCTTGAAACACTGGTGTCTGTGTGTCAGATCTCGCCTACTAAACGCTTGTAGCTGCGATGCGTGTTGGTCTATTGCATTGTAAAAGTATGTTTTTCTTTTACACTTGAATTTGTTAGATACGAGGTGTGGCAATTAAATAACCGGACTGTCAAATCTTGTCCCCTTAAACTTTGATTTTACTTTAGGAAATAAAAAAAAGTCACAGGGGGCCAGCTCGGACGAATACGGTAGGTGGTCCAACACGGTGACGCCGGATTTCGCAAACAAGGCGGAATGGGCTGGCGCATTGTCTTGGTGGAGCACCCAGGATTTGCTTTTCCACAAATCGGGTCTTCGTCTTCTCACTCGTTCACGAAGGGTAGTTAGAACCTCGCGTTTCACAAGTAACTTGAGGTTAACTCGTTGCTCGATCTAAACACTCTGCATTTTTCCAACGCGGCGCTAGCGTAAGAACTGGAACGAACGATTGCTACAGCGAGACTGAGCGACGTACAACCGTGCCCATCGAGCTCAGGGTGATGGAAGCATCTACAAGCACAGACATGTTCAAACCTGCCATGACGCGCTCACTGTTTGCCGATAGTAGCACCAGTCCGGTTATTTCATTTCCACACCTCGTACAACAACAACAACGATTACTAATGGCTGGTGAACATTTTGAAGAACAATTAAATCCATTGGATAAAGCAACCTGGCAGTTATTCAAAAATATATGTAGTAATTTTCTTGGAAATCATAAAGCAGAAAACTATCGTGATATAGTGACTGATCTTGAATTTATTCAGATAAACTTAAATTTATTGATATCTTTTAAAATATAGTTTTGTGAGAATTTAGACACTTTTTACATTGCAACCTTTCAGGAAAAAGATCATTCATACAAATAGCTGCCTCAGACATTTTTTAATTTACAACATCGAACGTAGCTGTCATGCAGGAAATTATTTCAAGTCCAGTCAACGACGATCATGGTGCAACGGATAAATAACTTGTCTTCTGTTAATTTTCTTCACATCCTAAATCTTCAATTTTAATGGAATATTACAATTGACAGCATAAATTCAGTTGTATCTTGTAGAACAGTTCCCAATATTAAATATCTTTCGTCAAGTAATCGTCTTGCTTGTAATTTTTAATGTTAGCATAGATTCAGTCTTCCAGATGCGTCCCTGCATGGTATGCATTATGCTATTTAAGAAAACAAGAATATTTGATTTAAATTTATTACCAAAATATATTTTCAACGGTATAATTATCCAAATTAAACAATCGCTATCGTGAATGAAACAAGGGCGTGAAAGGAATCTAATCAAGTTCTCGCTTTTAGTTAAAATATTTATCCAAATAGCACGTGAATGGCTGTGTCTAAATTCTACCATAAATACGAAGGAAAAGCCAAGTTTGGTGGTTTAAGAATGCGCTGGGTTCCAGTACACAACATGTAAACATAGAGCTTATATTGGAATGTCACAATTCCAGGTTTATTTTCTCGTTTAATAGTCGTAAAATGTAATTAATTGATATCTAGTTTAATTTAAATTGTCGATAAAGTGTCTAGGGATATTCCCGGGCCTACAGACCGTACAATTAATTTATTTCGAAAAATTAATTCTTTTTTTAAGATTTTTCTCTCGTTTAAAACATTATATTATTACATACATATTACATATATTCTTATCTGTTTACTAATATAAACATTACCCAGCATTCTTTAAAATAAAAGTGTTGTATCCTTGACAAAGCTATGCCAGTTATTTGATCCAAGAAAACATATAATTAGGAAATTATTTATCGTATAATATATAAAAAATCTTCAAAAAATACTAACATGCTACAGGATCTACAGTGCCCCATACCTTACACTTCCACGTATGTACGATTCGGACATAAAAAGTAAATCACGTCGATTCAATACAATTTCTAACAATTACCAAACGTTGCCTGGGTAAAGTACAATAGCATACAATTTCGGTAAATTATCGAAAAACCGCAAGGAACGTAATGTATGAAGTACGACATGCCGCATTCGTTTTGAGGATTATCAGCTGCGTCTTTGACAATATCGATGTACTACATTGGCCGTATGTGCACATATATTTGGTTTCTAATACAGAAGAAACGGAGCATTGTCATTATTTGTCGAAGAATCGTGACGGGAATGCTTTCAGACGATTCGATACGGTATATAATTTGTACTACGTTTTAACAATGATATTAGAAGAAATAATAGAAAATATTAGGCTTTACAAAAGGCGTCGTTACATAGTAGATCTTTGTTAAATGAATATAAAAACCTCAATGAAATAATTTGGAAAACAATTTGTATATAATTATGGCAAAAAAAATCATATATTATGCAATTTTACAAGAAGGCTCGTAATTTTAAAATTCATTTATTTTGTTTAAAAATTCAATTCCATTCATAAACAAAATTATTCAAATTTATATAACATAATTATTACGAAAACACAGTTTGAATATTCCGCGGCTTCCTATTTATTCCCTGGTTAATATTGTACGACGCCTGACCAAGCAACCAATTATAGCCTAGCTGGTGTACAGGCATTTGGGACGCATAATTTCCGCGTCCAGTTTGATTTTAACTACGAGAGAGAGTTTTATTGTTAAGTATAAATTTTTCCAATGTTTTTATATAGTGGCAAGTAGCTGTTTATAATAATCTTAAAAATAAACAGTATCAGACTTTTTCTGCCTCAACGGTAAGAGTTCCGAATAACATCTACGATTTCGGGATTTATATGTACTGAAATGTTTTATCTCAGGGAAAACTGTTAAAAATTGAAATTTTGTCAGTTAATTAAATTTTCAACTCAATTAATTATGAATTTTGAAATTAATAAATGTAAATTAACAAATATTAAAACATATAAACACTATGTTCCTTATGCGATTTACAGGAAATTTTCCTTTCTAACCTCGAACCTTCTCTTCTACCTTGAATTTACTTTCTAATTTCTATATCGAACACTTTAAATTGAGACCGCAGCCAAAATACTAGTTAACTCAATGAAAATCTAACCAGAATTGATTAATTTATTGACGTCCCTCTTCTCCTTTCTTTTAATCGCGATAGCGATTGTTTCTTTCCACGGTAAATTTCGATGATTTCTACCCAAATATAATCTCACGAGGAATTTTTGGTAAATAAAAGTGGTTTATAGACGTAGTATGAGAGAATGAATGTGGTAACGCTACTAGATGACTCAACTAGACAGCTCTATGGTCTAAAATATAACTGACAACATTTAAATACGAAATTTTTCTACCAAAAAACAAAAATACCTTAACGAAACATGTACGAAATAATGTTAGAAATACAACACGTGAAAAAATTGCCTAGTAACAATAACCAAAATGTGTATTTTAATATATCATGGTAAGCCTGTAGGAATCGTTTAAAGATGTGGACACGCGGCGTCTTAGGCACCATGCCAACTTGCGTTAAACAGCCCACGAGCTACTCGATAGGTGGTAGGAGTCTGCATCCCGAGTTGTTATCGCTATTCTTTAGACGGCATGACTATGTTTCTCGACGTTAGGTGGCGTGGGGAGATATATCGTGATTCTCTTCGTAGAGAATGGCAACATATACTCGAGAGGTGAAAAACAATAGCGAGGGAGACGGACACGTACGGAACCGCGCTGATGACGCCAGCCCATAGTAGGACCACGATTTAATGATTTAATGATGCAGGTCATTATACGTAGCAACAGAAAATTCTCTAAAAAAATTTGAGAGAGGTATGGAAAGAAAGCGATATGGAGTTGGCGATACGAAATATGCTAGAAAAAAAAATGCGACTGACAAAAGCTGCTAAACAATTTAATATTCCTAGGACGACCCTCCAAAGGAAGAAAAAGGTTTTGGGAGATGAAATAGAGGCAGAGTTAATAGAATACAGGTTGGCAATGGAAGGAATCTATTACGGTTTGACCAGAAAGGACTTACGTAAGATGGCGTACACTTTAGCTGTTAGGAATGGAATTCGTCATCCTTTTCAAAACGAAACCTCAGGACGTAGTTGGATTGAATCATTTCTGTAGCGACATGAGGCTGTTTTATCTTTGCGTAAACCAACTGGAACTTTATTTGCTGAAGCACTTGGCTTTAAAAGGAACATGTGCAAGAATTTTTCAACTTCTTGGAGCTTGAATATTCTAAACATTATTTTGGACCGCACAGAATACTTAAACAAGAAGGGTCTGTCAGTAATCCAAAACAAGGTTCCGTCCATTGTGGGGCGCAAAGGTAAAAGACAGATGGCTGCTTTAACATCGGCAGAACGTGGGTCATTGGTTACAATAATTGTTGCTATGAGTGCTGGCGGTATGTATGTTCTTCCTATGTTAATTTTTCCTAGGAAAAATAAAAACCACCAACTTATACATGGAGCTCCGGGCTGGTTCTGTTTACGCAGTTCCCCTAACGGTTGGGTCCAGAAAACATTTTCACTGAATGGTTCTGAAATTTTAAAAATTTTTTAAAACCAAATAAAGAATCACCAGTTCTCCTCATATTGGATGGTCACTACAACGACACATGTAATTTAGACATAATTAACTTGACAAAAGGGCATCATGTTGTTATCCTTTCCTTGCCGCCCCACACCACACACAAGCTTCATTCATTGGACAAAACGTTCATGGAGGCATTAGAAGGCTATTATAGTGAAGAAATATGTCTATGGCTTAAAAAAAATCAACGAGCCTTAACCCAATTTGATTTGGCAAAGCATTTCTTAAGTGTCAAACAACAGAAATTGCAGTTAACGGCTTCAAGGCCACCGGGGTTTGGGCCCTTTTTAATAGGGACATATTTTCCGATGCTGATTTTATTGCAGAAAGAGGAAAAGCGGCAAAGAACTGCAGTTTAACTTCTTTTGAAATAAATAGTCAATCCAGTAATATCGACGTACACCCAGAAACGACAAAAGATCTTCCGCCTAAACTAGGATGTTAAAAATTTTTCCCAAACATTAGCCGAGATGCTTCCCAAAAAAATGGAATCACAAAAAAGGATGTTCCAAAATTTGGCCCCTCTTGTAGTTGTTCAGGCGATTCTACGGCTACCTTACCAGCTACGAAAAAAAGAATATCTACACGAGGCAGAGAATCTGTTAAATCTAAAATTATAACTTCGTCGCCATACAAGGATGACTTACAGAAATGGCTAGAAAAATCTTCAAAAGGGCCGGGGAAAAAGGGGGAAAAAGGCCAAAAAAGAAAAAGGTTAAAAAAAGGTTTTTCCAAAAAAAATTTTTAAAACAGAAAGGGGGGCAGCTTTGGGGAGGAAAAAACCCTTTTCTGTTTGATGTGTCAATTCTGGGCTCATGAACAGTGTTCTGGGGCAGAAAAAGATGCTTATGTTTGCGATTTTTTCAAATAAACGTGCAAAATTGTTTTGTATGTTAAAGTATTTTTATTTGGTTTGTAAAAAAATCTATCGAATAAGATATTTTTATGTTTTGCAAATATTTTTGGGGTATAATTGTATCGTTTAATTTTATAAAGAAATATTATCTGAATGTTTTCTTATACATTTCTAGGGAGCCCACATTTCACTCAGTCTGGCGCTAATACTTCAAAGTACACTTTTTCATATTTTTTTGAATATTTTCTTAAGCATAAATTTTTTTGGAAAACTAGATACGCCCCATAGTACAGGATGGGGCAGAGCAACTTGGTTATTTGAATTTGGCGCCCTGGGGAAAGGGTAGTTGCTTCCAGGAGGGTGGGGGGGGACACATTCGGGGGAGGGCAAAGTAAAGTTGTAGCTCCGCTTGAAGAAAACGAACGGGGAGTTTGGGTGACTTCTGGGCCGTTATGTCCAATGATTCAGGAGTTTTTTTCCAGATGGTGGGAGATTATGGTTCCAGCAGGAGGTGCCCCACACGGGGCGTTGTCCCTGACTGTTTTGCGGCAACACTTCCCTGGACCCCTCATCTCTTTGAGAGGCGATCTGCACTGGCCTGCACGGTCGCCTGATTTAGCCCTCTGCGACTATTTTTTATGAGGCTGTCTAAAATCACTTGTTTACAGCGATCGTCCTAGGATCCTGGCTCCCCTGAAGAACAACATTCGTCAAGCTGTCGCCAACATCCCCGTCGATGCCGGAAAAATTGAAGAAATTTGAGTTGATTAACGCAGTGTTTGAGTAATGGACGCCATCTGCCTGATATCTCTTTTTAAAACTGGGAAAACATAAAATTTAAATGTTATACTGACTGTTCAAAGAATTAAATATATATCTGCATTACTTTTTTTTTTAATTGAATTTCTGAATAAGCAAGCTGCTCTGCCCCACCTTATACATTAATATTTATAAAAAGCACACACAAAAATATATAGAGATTGGTAACCTGTTTACCTGTCAGTGTTATACATTTACGTGTGCGTTTTGTCCTATTCTTTTTTATATACTTTTTATATCTACACAGATTTTATTTATTTACGCATTTATGCATCACTTTATATAAAATTTTTATTGACAACGTTAATGCCTATGATAGGGCATGACAGAAAATAAATTATTATTATTATCATTATTATTATAACAAGCAGAAAGAAGCAGAATGCTATAAAATAAAAATGGAGTTCTATATTCGGACCAGCTCCTCTAATATAAAAGAAACAGAAATCAACAAATGAAAACACCCCCAAGAAGGTTTTGCCGCTCCTAAAGCTTTCTAAATCAGTGGTCGTGGAGTACACCACTCCCCAATTGTAAATTAGATCCTTCTCTTTTAAAAAATCATAAACAGAGCCTATAGTAACGAAAATAGCAACAATGGCCCGTTAATTCGAATCAGCCTGTATAACACCCATTTCTCTTTAAAAACAAGATCAATGTACCTAATCTTTTCGTGAATTTCCTAAACGATCACTTAAAGAATATAAAATAAGGACGGTAAGTTAACCAACATAATCGCCATTAATCTCATTAAATAAACAAACGAAATATTCAGCAGGTTTGTTTGCTGCTTCTTTTCTACTCCTTTTTGTACTGGCAAACTCCTGTATAATCGATATTCATTTTACTTTCTCTTCTAGCTTGGCTAAAATTATAAGGATTCCATATTTACTATCCTCGTCTTTCTAAAAGTCGCCTGCTTTAAACAAAGTAGCAGTAACATGCCGAAAGATTTTTGGCGGGGAATTTGGCGCAATTACAGCTACATGGTTTAATATTTTTTCCTTCACCAAATATACAGGTGTATCGACAGTCAATTTGATGCCAATTATTCGCGTATTATCGCCTATCCTTTTCTCTCTGCCTTACTTGTTGGAACACAATTTGAAGTGGGGTTTCGTTATTTATTCCACAGAGTTCTTCGATTAAAAGAGAAAAAAAGTGGGAGATGATTTCGGGTACGCAGCATCAACCGAACGCCGAGACACGCCCACCTTTGTCTCAACGCCTACTATGATACGACGCATGCGTCGTCTATGTGACTCCTCGGTCCAACCAATGCAACACGCAGGTGGCTTTAAATCAATTTCGCCGCAGCACAACAACAGGTGCGATAAGGACGTTGTATTGATTGGAACGGCCGAGAGAGACGGGGAGATAGGCGCTATCGTTTGGCGTTTGTTTGCAAACGATGCAAGGATGATACGCTGGGTGTCGCCAAAAGTAATTGTACGCTAACAAATTTTGATAAAATAGAAATGGAATCGGATGTAAAGCTATTTTAATAAGTTTTATTGCAATTACGTCTTGCCCTAATATTGGAGTACTAATTTATTGGGTCTCTTCATTCGATGAAAATCTCTGTCCTCCTAACGAAACTTTCAACCCAGGAAACAGAAAAAGGCAACAAATCCGATGATTAAGATGGATGGTCTATCAGTTTGAATTTTTGCCATGGCGACCGATGGAACAAAACGTTCTTTTTCTATAAATGCGACCCTTTTTCTCCAATTTCAGACATTCGGCTTGTTAAGTAATGAAGCGTAGAATGTCCCCGTTATTGGTTTTCCTTTTTCAAGTTAGTCGATTAACACAACTCCATAGGAAACAATCGCCATCACTTTCCCGCGCAATAGAACAGTCTTGACCTTTTTCTGAGCCGGTTCACCATTCGCAGTCCATCGTTTCTACTGTCCCTTGGCTTCAGGGGTGTACTGGCAAAACTTCCTCTGTTTTCGCTTAAATTGCTTCAACAGGGGTTTGGAAATATTTTTTCGAATGCGTTTTTGGCCCTGAGTGATCAAGCACGTCACCCAACGCGCGGTTAGCTATTTCATGCTCAAAAACGTTCTTTCGAGATGCCCATAGCCTCTGCTGTATCTCTAACCTTAATTTGACGGTTGCCTAGCGCTCCTTGGTGAACTTTTCCAATATTATCGGTAGTGGTTGGAGTTTTTGGCCATCCCGAATGTTCATTGTCAATCAAGTTGGTACGACCACGTTTAAATTCAATTGCACAGAATGTCACTGTGGTAAGCGATGGTGCAGAGTCTTCATAAATAGTGTCCATCCGTTACCTACGATATAACAAGGCCTAATTTTTTTAACTACGGGGTTT
>JAROYC020000007.1:2513757-2537279 GCA_029619255.2 Dynastes hyllus
GATAAGATTCCGGAACGGGAAAACTTTGGCTTGGGTTTTGGGCAGAAATTAAAAAAAATTTAAAATTACCAATTTCGTTTCGGGGAAGAGACAAGACCAAAGGGGAATGATTTCTGATATACAAGTATTTATCAAAAAAGCATTTTGGGGGAAAAAAACCTAATCAACCCGATCCAAGCTTTTTCCCCTATTCTTTCCAGAAAGATATCTGAAAATCCTTTGGGAAACCCCTATGATTATAAATATCATGTAAAATAGTTTCTAACTTAAAAGGGAAATTTCAAAAATCTTTTTTAAGGATTTAACAAATTTGGGGAAAGTGGGGCAATTTGAAAACCCGAAATTGATATCCAACTTTTGCAACTTGTGTTATGCAAAATTTTGGCCAAAAACATCCGTAAAGAAAGACAAATATTCAGTTCATGTCGTGTTGCCTTGAAAGTGAAACGTTATTTAGTTAACCTATTTTGTGAATCTTCTTTCCCATATGAATTAATTAGGCAAAAAACGCAATCACTTACAGATGAACATTTGGAAAATTGTATTCGAATGGCTGTATCAAACTATATTCAAACAAAAAAAATTGTCGATGATCTGATGTCACCTTCTCATTAAACTGCACTTTTTATCCGCACATGTTTTTTTAAATAGTGCGTTACCTTTTTTTTTTATTCCTTTATTAAATCTTTGACTGCCATTGTGGCTCATACAAATTTTGTTTATTTTTAAACACCCGATTGGTATATGATTTGTTTTTAGAAAGTTTTGTTATTATAACCTGTGCAAATCGTTCAGCCAGAGGCGTCGAGGGATAAAATTTAAAATAAAATTAAAAAAAAAAAGGTAAAAACCCTTTCCCTTTTAAAAATCTTCCCTGAAATCACAAACTGGGGAACATCTGTTCATATTTGTCTTTGATATGTTTCCCAGCTATTTCAGTTAATGATACGAGTGGGGAAAAAATGTTTTTTAATGCCAAAACGACGTTCGACATCAGCGATGTTTTTTTGTATTTTAAAAAAATCTTTGAAACAACTTAATGCATCTTCACACGCATGCACAAATTTTTCTTAATATAAAAAAAATCGGTCTTTCTCTAAAACACTTTAAATTTTCGTTTCCCCAATTTTTTTCCCTTCAAAATTTTAAATGTGCGTGAACATCTTTACAATTTGAACGAATCCACTAGGACATCAAACATTTTTTAATTTTTCTTTCCGGGCAAGTAATTGTTGTGTAGTTTGTAAATCTCTTTTTAACCCGTATCTTGAAATATTTCTTGGCTTTCTTGATTGCTGCAGCTTCTGTCGGATTGAATTTTAAAACACCTTCTTTACTTGATCAAAATATTTGTTGTAGTAAAACGCAGCCTGCAACCATTTTCCCAAACGTGTAACAATGGGCTTGGTTGTTGGGGTAAATCAGGCCCTTTTGTGAAATGGTCGGGTACGTTTGGGGGACTTTAAAACACTGCCTTTATATTAGCAATCAATGCTTTACTAATGGAAAACATGTAGGAATCGTTTGTGCCGGATTTAGAGTAGGGATTTTCCCTTACATGTAAGGAGTTACCCTGTGTTCTTTAAAAAAAATCGGCCCAAAGAAACATTAAAATGGGTTAGTTGAAACTTCAAATTTGTTCAATGAGTTCAACACCACCTTTAAAAACTCATCGGCTTTAAAATTTTATAACTCTTTTGGAAGCAAATAAGAAGGAGGATGACGGTCGATGTGGTTCCCTTCTCGTACCCTTACATTAACCCAGAATGTTTTCCCATTGTTGTTTCGTCCACACACAACCACAGTTTTCTATCTTTCAATTCTGTTTTCATTCTTTTTTTTATAAGTTCACGAGCAAATACTACATTTCGTATCATGTAAAATAGGTAATTTAATCCCATATTTTTCCCAAAAACAAATGCTTCTTTGTCTATAAAAAAACGATAGATTACATAAAATAAGAGTAACACAAAATCAAATTAAATTTTCTTGGTCTCGTATTACTTTTTCAGAAGAATGCTGTTTGCTTTCGATGTACGTTGACAATGGGTTCTGACCAACACATTTAAAAGGGTTTTACAAACAAAATTTAATTTTAGCGCCATAAAATTAATGGATTCCCCCATAAAGTTTTTAACTGTGTTGCCATTGGTCGTTTTCCGATACCTAACGAGTTTTTAAAGCAAACATAGGCGTACAATTACGAAATAAGTTACGACAGCCTACATATACACAGAACTAGTAGCATACAGCATCGATTTAGTACTGACGTTGTGAACGCGTGAAATAAATAATCGCCGACTCCGCACCACATATCTACTACACTGACTGTTACCGTTGTTTGCCCAGACTAGTTATTAGTTTATTTGTATGAGTATGTATTAGTAAAATAAATACATGTATGTCGAATATAACTGTGCATTATTTCATTTAGGTTGGCTTACGTCGCTTACGGCTGCTTGTTCCAAAATTATCAAAGTAGCTCAACACATTGAAAAAGTTGGCGACCACTGTCTTAGACGATGTTGAAGTGATATTAAGTTGGATATGGAAGTTTTTGTCGACAAATTTCCTCATATCCTTTAGTACCGCAGGTCATACATAATAGCTTCAATGCTTTTGTAATTGTATCATCACACCGTGGAGATCCTCTGCGTGCTTCTAATCTACACTTTTGCAATGCTCCTTTTAATTTTTGTTTTAAATCGGTAGCTAAAGAAACCATATTCTTTGCTTTCCATTGTCTCCAACATGTCCCACTCCTCAATTTCGTATTGACTGTCATCAATAGACATATGGCTTGTTTCATTTAAAACATCTGCGTTTTCGTGCACTGTATATGGAAGAATATAGGTAAACGATTTCTTCTATATACTTTTAAATGTAATAAATTCCACTTACCAATACTTCTGGTTTCTAATTTCTTTAGTTCACTTCCATCATCATCTTTAGAAGCTACTAACTTTTTAGGTACAGAAATGTCTTTGTCAAAAGTCGGTTTTCTTTTAACATTCTTTCATCATTTAAATTTTGCTTTAGAGATCATCGAAGTAATTTTCTCCTATCTTGTCGTGGAACCTCCATTTGACTAGATTGCAAATATCGAGTTGCAATTCCCGGTGAGACATCCTGTATAGATCGATAGTTTATAGACGCTACAAATCTTTTCGAACTCGTCCATCGGTTACTTTATAATGTAGTTATAGCGTTATACAATAGAAATGTAAATATCACTGAACATCAATATATTATTATTTGGAAGGAAACACCCGCTGATGTTCATGAATAGCCAGTTAACTCGGTCAATACGATACGTACCCCAGATATGAGACAGCGAGGTGTACAACAGCATCACTTCGAACTTCTCTCTGGAGGCCCGATGACTGGACAATTTCGGTTCCAACGAGGCGAAAGGTCAAGAAGCAATCGTGACTGTCAATTTCAGGTCATAACAACGTCGTTAGTGCTACCTAATACAATGCCGCTGGCTGGATAATACCGAGTACCATCCTAGCTGTACCATATATACAGCTACTTGATTCATTCACACAATTAGAAGTCTTATGTAATGTAGGCTATGTGAGGGTACACGCTTTGTCCTAAACTGAGAAGGTATCTTTGTTATCACGATGAAGCATAGGGATTTGTTTAAAACAGCAAAGTTGTGCAATTTTGAGACTCTGTTGAGGAGAATTTAAAATTCTCTACAATAAATTATTGTAAATTATAGCAAAACCATTATTACAGAATTTTACATCAAATACAGAAAGCCATCCTTTAAATTTCACTAATCAAATCATAACTCGATCTAGAAATTGCAAATTATTGGGTAGTGTATTGGACTGTAACTTGCCATGGTCACCTCAAATTGAATTTCGAAAAGTGTTAGATGAACGTTAGATGATCTATACGTTCCCCCGGAAATGTGCTCACTTCTGAGATTCTTTTAAATGTGTCTTATGGGCATGGGTATATTCTGTGCTGAGCTATAACATATCGGTTTGGGGTCAGGCCTTCCCGATATACAAAAAGGGCCCGAGTGCTTTGCGTCACAGGCTGTGACGATTTTGAATAAAACCCTATAAACGCATTTAAAATTTAGAATCCTGGTTTTTAATTTGGGTTTTTCCAAATTATATTGGTTTTATTTTAAAAAAAACCTGTTGTGATATTTCCATTTTTTGTGATACCTAATGTTTTTTTTAGGGTTTATAAGGATAAAAACCTTTTTGAAACGATAAAAAAATAACCCAACTTAACACGTCGGTGTTTTTTTTGCTACGATTTAAGGGCCGGGGAAACTATAGAGTTTTTTTTTAAAAAAAATTTAAAAAAACCCCTTTTTTTAAAAAAAAAGTTTTTTGGTTTTTTTTTTTAAAAAGAGATGTTTTTATGGTAAATGTGTGTAATAAACGTTTTTTTAAAAGGTAGAATCAACCAAACAAGGGGGCGGCAACTCCAATGACGGGAACACCGCGAGGAAATTTTTTGACAACCCGACTATTGTTGCAGAAATAACTGATGCTTCGAGAACATTTAAATAATGCTATTGTTTTTAAAGGAACTTCGAATACAATTCAAAAATAAAATTTTAGATTCCGTGCTTGCTGTTTGCAGAATAGGAATTTCAAATCAATTTAAAAATTTCAATTTATGTGATGGAACTATAGATGTAACAAATTGGTCTTAGATGGTAATTAATTAACTGCTAACCAGCACAGTGCACGTATTTTTTTACAATCCGTCAGCAATTCCTGCTTTTTTCAAAGATCATTGCAAGCTGAAGGTAAGATTTTAACATATTTTTTTTTTAAATCGCGCCCCACTCATCAAAAAGTTACGAACCGCCACTGCATGCTAGGTCCCACAAAAATTCATTTATACAAAGGATATGATACCGACGTCTTTTGTTAAAATTTGCATTTCCTTCCAAGATCTCGCTTCTGTTTCTATAGCATCTCAACTTCAGTTGACGGTAGAAGAACGTAGTAGCCGTTCGTCGTTGGCTTTTGTTTCCGAAGCCGCCCGACCGCGATCTTCGGGATCGACGGAATCAGCGGAGGAGGCAAGAGGGAGGCTCGGCGGCGGCGGGCGGTTCGGCGCACGTCGTCGGCGTGTCCGACGGGTGGTCCCCGGGCGTGGCCCTTCCCCCGAACAAAAAAGGATCAATCCTTTTCTTATTTTTAAGCTTTCCAGTATTAGAAACCGTGTATATAGTTAGGAATCCGCTGGTAAACCGATTTGGCGCTAAACTCCCCGGGTTTTATCTATACTAAGTACCGGAGCTTAACTCTCGGGCATTGTATGTGACTAAGTGAACAAATATATGGTAGATGGAGTGATACGCTCGCACACACACACACGTATACATCGACGAGTTGCAAGTTCACGTCTACATGCTCATCTACTGTTAAATTCGCACCGTTTTCTATACGGGAATCTCTTCGAAAAAATCTGCGGCTAATAATCGGCAAGGAAAGCCATCGATAACTTCGTTGTTTATACCAGCTCGACCGGAAGATTAATCGCGGGGTAGGAAGAAAGACGATTCCGATATAAGGTTGAAAGTGTGCGTGTATTTAATTGGAATTATCCGATTCGTTTGTTTTTTCGTTGTTTGCGGTATTTCCCCGAAACGCAACAGTTTTTTCTTGTCAATTTTTACCATTTTCTATTGTTGCATCTTGGAAATTGTGTGCGAGATCGTG
Source organism: Dynastes hyllus (assembly GCA_029619255.2). Classification (NCBI taxonomy): domain Eukaryota; kingdom Metazoa; phylum Arthropoda; class Insecta; order Coleoptera; family Scarabaeidae; genus Dynastes; species Dynastes hyllus. Next base: position 2,519,466 of record JAROYC020000007.1, read on the forward strand.
TGCGATTTGGTGCGTGAAATACGATTATTTGTTTTCAAAATACAAAATAGGTAAGTCCTCAAATGCATGAAAACAATATAGGGAATGTCACTATGAGCGTCGGTTAAAAGTATATGGGGAAGAGACTAAAATAGAAATTTGAAAATTTACATACAGAAATTATCCTTTATAACGAGCTCAGTTAAAATATTTTAACTGCCAGTATTCTCTTATACCGGAAGAAAAAAAATAATTTTCCCCTTTTTTAAAAAACACACAAATTTGGATTCTGTGTTAAATTTTAACATTATTTTATACAACATATCCTATTCCAAGAATTCACTCTTAAAGAGATATTACAACTTTTCGAAAAAGTTTAACTGATGTGGTGCATCGTAGGTTTTAAACTAACAAATTGCAATACGCCAAAAAAAATATTTTTTCTGGTAATGTTCATGAAACGATGTTTCCAAGTAACAGAAAAAATTTTCTAAATTTTACAGGGGGATCCAGTAGGGAGAGGAAATATCAGAGATATTTAAATTTAGAAATCTCGGTTTTTTTTTTTAGCAACTCCAATTTTTTTAAGGGGGTATTAGATTCCTTAAAAAAAAAAAGAAGTGCTGTTGTTTTTAAATGTTCCGGGAAAAGAAAGGGAAAATGAAAAATTTTTTTTTAAAAATTTTTTTTTTTTTTTCCCTTAAACTCCTTTTTTAATTTTAATGCACTTCATACAACGATGTTCCAAAGCCATTGTGCCATCACGAAAATGCGATTCTTCAAAATCCTCCCAAAAAAGTCGTCGACAGCTGCTTTTACTTTCTTTTTTCTGTGGAAAATCTTTTTCCCCCGAGGAAAATTTTTAGTCGAATAAATGGAAGTCAAAAGGAGCCAAATCAGGCGAATAAGTTGCTATCGCACTTGTATGGGGACGTGCATTGTTCTGATGGAAAATGATCTTCTTCTTACCAAGTCCTTTTTCATGAATTTTTTTATTCACTTGGTCTAGAAGTTTAACGTAATATTCACCATTTTTTTTTATTTTAAGATGGTCAATTGAATTCCCAACCCAAAAAAGAAAACCCATAATCTTCCAGCTGATTTCACAGGCATTGCTTTTGGTGGTGGAAAACCCCCCTTGTCCCCATTTTTTTGACTGTTATTTGGGGTCTCGGGGTATAAAAAGGGAACCAAAGGTTTCTTTGGGTTGTTTTTTTAAAGTTGGTTGATCTCTTGAAAATTCTCATTCTAAGGTTTTGATCCATTGTCAATATGCGCGGCACCCATCTTCCCGAAATTTTTTCACCCTCAATTTCACAGTTAGGATATGAAATGTTCTTTCATCTGAGAGGGTATATCCAACAATTTGGGAGACCTTTTCGACGATCCTGCATAACCTTTCGGATTTTTTCGACGATTTGTTTTGGCGTCCACTGCGCGAGCACTTCAGGCCTCACGACATTTTTTCCGTCACCCAACGCACAGTCGTAAATGATAAGAAAATTTCCCCCAAAAATCCGATATCTTTATGAATTTCTGTTGTCTTCCAACCTTTTTTTTTTTAATATTTGATAACAGCGCGCGTTTCATTTTTCAAAACTAGCTTTATTCACAACAATATTTGACATTTGTGCACAAAACAATTGGCGCCATCCATTGCGTATGTTTTAATCGAACTGATGCTGCCATTTTTGTGCTTCATTTCGCGAAGCACCCTCGTAGTTAAGATATTTTGTGAAAAATCTTAATCTTAAATTTCGCATTGTTTAATGTCAATTTTTTTTCCAGGGTTAAATATTTAAAGGCAGCTGTCAAATGTACTGTCAACAATAGTAAACACAGTAGTGGTCTTCTGTATAGAAGAAAAAAGCATAAAACAAACAAAATGTAATATGTATTTCATTATTATAATAAATGCTCGAAAACACCACCATTTTGTCCAGCAGGTTTCTCTTCGCTAATTCTTGATGAGTATCACGGAAAAAATCAAAAGGTTTTTGGAGTTTTTTAAGTAAAAATGTCATCTTTTGTTGCAACTGAATCTCTGTATACAACCCCACAAGAAGAAATCTAATGGAGTTAAATCTGGAGATCATGGTGGATCCCTTAAAAGGGCGTTTTTTGCGATCCTCGATCGTCAAACATTTCAGCAAAAAAAGTCGATTTTAAACCCTTTTTCCGCGCTTTTCTTCCGGTCGAAACAAAGATTCGGGAAAAGTAAAATTTCCCCCAAATGCAACCTTTAAATTGTATTCATAAAAGTAAAAAAAATTCATTGTTCATCAAAGGCAGAATATAGTTAAACAAAAATCTTTAAAATTTCGTTCTTTTACACGTGGTTTTCTGAAGTCCCAAAAAAAAATTTTTAAGTTTTTGTGTTCCGTTTCGCAAAATTTTGTTCATCGTAAAAAAGTATTATCCAAAAAATCATCTTAGTGCGAACCAAAACCATTCACAGAATTCTCTTCCACGTTTAATGTCCGTTTCTTGTTTTACCAAAATTTTATGAATTGTTCTGGACAATGTTCTACGCAAGCGCTTGTTCTGCATCATGGATCGAATTAGTCGGGTATGCAGCAAAATAACCCAATGTCGTAGGTTCCGAATTTTTCATCCATTGAGGGTTTATTCTTTTTTGTTTTGAAAAAAACTTTTTAAAATTCGGCACGCTCTATCGATAATTATTGCATTCGCGGTAAATTATAATTAAATTTAAATAATTTTAATTTGAAAATCCTAAGCCAGACATTTTCGTTAAACTAAGAAATATGTGCAATTATAAATAATCATACTACAACGGTGTTTATTATTGTTTACAGTGTATTTGACAGCTACCTTTAATTATGTAGCAATGGCAAACAGATTTTAGCGACATTTTCGGAAGAAACGTAAAAGTTTGTTCTAATAGCTAGGATCTTATCTTGAAATGTTTCGCCTAACACTGCAGGGTTCTTTCATAGTTCCTACTGCATGCAAAACATGCTCCAAGCATATCATTCTACCTATAAAACGCATAATCAAAGTAAAAAATAAAAAAAATTTCTCATTTTGGGGCCTTAAGAGTAATTTATTTGAAATTTCACTCTCTATCGATTTGTAAAAAAATGTATAGGGCGTTTAATAAAAAAAAAGCGAGTTGTTTAAATAAATAATAATTATGAAGTGTTTCAGAAGTCTTAAAAACTAAAAAAGAACTGTTATTTTTCACTAACAAAGGCGGCTATTTGATATACGCAATTATTCCATTATGTTAGTTAAAAAAGAAAAAAAGGATGGAATTATAAATTGCGCCATTTCTAACGAAACACCATTTAATCATAAAACCCTAAAAGAAACATAACAATGGAAATGAATCAAAAAAAAAACCCTAGCGTGAACAAGGCCATATTCGGCTGGGAAAGAGGTTGGTTAATTTGGGGAGCGGGGCAAAAACAAAAAAATCGAAAACGCTGGTTAAAACCAACCCTTTTTTGTTCTTATTTCATCCGATTATTAAAATATGAACGATTATACAGGAGGCCATTAGACGTCGGGTTTTGTCTGGAAATTGTTTTAAGTAAAATGTTGACGTATTCGCTCCTGTTGAGTTATAATTGGGAAAAAGGGTAAAGTTTTTAAAATTTAAAAAGATTGGAACTTGTGTACGCAAATGTCCATCTGGAAAGAGTTTTTGAGACCATTCTTACAATAATTTGTATTGTTGTTGTTGTTTTTGTGTTTAAAACTATCTGAAAAACCCAAACCTCAAGTGTTTGGGTGAGAAACAATTCTCGAGTACACACTTAGGGAAAACCCCGGGTCCCGTTTACCCCCCCAGAAATTTTCTAGATCTATAATTAAGGGGTACCAGCTCAATTTACCCTCTAGCAAAAATTTTTTTTTTATCTCAAAAGGGATACCAGTTACAGTTTACCCACTCCAGCAAATTTTCTAGGTCTATACTTATAGGGATACCAACTGCAGTTTACCCTCTTCAGTAAGTCTACTCATTGATTGATTGATTGATTTTTCTACCAAAGCAGGGCTGGTCTTTACATCCCTAACACTGAAGCTTAGTAACTTTTGTATTATTCCTGCTTCGGTTTTTTTTTTTGAAGAGGTTAGTTCCCAATCAGGTTTTAAAAGCCTATGTAGTAAATCTTTCTCCATTGGTAGTTCAATTGTGCTTTCGCAAATAACCCGCGTTGAGCTAAGCTGCACAGTCGAAAATAATATGGGGGGCTGTTTCCTCTTCCTCACTGAAAAGCCTTAAGGGCTCATCTTTGTAGACCCCCATCTTATGCAAGTGGCCCTCTCAAAACCATGTCCTGTTAATAGGTGCCCTAAGCTGTATCTTGCAATTCGCGGTCAGTAGTCAATGTTGCGCGTCTTCCCATCATCCGTTTGCTGTGCTTTTGTCCAGCCATTTTTCCCTTTTAATTGGTGTTGTGTTGGGATCCACTCATTAATTGCCCACGCACTGCACTCTTGGTAATCCCAGACCCGGGTTTAGGGGCCCATATAATTCATTTTTGAACCTTCCCTCGTAGCTGATCTGCAATTTCTTGCCCCCCCATCCCCCTGCCCCCGGGACCCCTACCAGTATAGCAATAGTATCTACTTTTAGCTATTATCTTTGTGCTACATTTTCCCACCTGCTTCATCGCAGTTAAATATGCGATCTGCAGTAAACCTATATTTGTCTACGGTAGTCTCTAGCAAATCAAAAAATGTATTAATTGCGACTGGATTAAAACCCATTGACCTAGCAACAGAAATAAATTCCGGAATTCTAATATTAAGATCTGGATTTCGATTCAAGAAAGCTTTAAGCCAATCTGAATCCACTAATTTCTTTTTAGTATCAAAGTTATGCCTAATTTTGTTCTTTTCGACTAATTGGAAAGCGATACTTCTTACTTCAGTTCCTGTCAAGCCGTGTAATAATGATTCCATTTGCATAATGTATTCTACAAATTCCTTTTCTTCTTCTTTATTGATGATTGTTTTGAATGCACCCAGTGATTTTTTTGGACGCTTTAGCTATTAAAATTTCTTTCGGGGGTTGTTTGAGGGACACTGAAAGATGTATCCGCTTTTGGCACCCATTTCCTTAGTAACCATAGCATTTATGGCTTTTTGAATGTTTACCTCAGACCAGCATTGACGCGATCTCTTCCTTTTGTACTTATGAACCTTGATTTTACCCTAGAATGATCAAAACATTTGTTTTAACATAGGCAGAGAAATTTACGGCATAGGACACACGGGGATGTCTATATTATATGCTAAAATTAACTCCCAAAAATAACGGCATGACACAACATACTTACTGTTCGTATTCGATGAATTTCTGGAACACTCTTGGCGTAATTTTAATGGAATTCCTATAGTAAATTTTTTCTCAACAGACATACATATGAACGCAGACAGTCAGAGATAACAGCACCTAGGTATTATTAAAAAATTACGACACCATTTTGCTCTGTTTTCCGCTAATATTATAAATTGTACTCCACCCGAGCTTGGCAGTTTGTTACTTAGTAAATCACGTGAAATGTGTTTAAAAACTGAACATTTCTATACTTGTTGTACACAGATTAATGTTAGAAGAGTGTCTGAGAACATATTATTGGTATATTTTCAAAATACTCTAAATCAGAAGCATTTTTGAAACGTTCTTCAGTAGGTTACGAACCTAAAAAATCTAAAATATTAGAGATGGAATAAATTAATGAATTTATTGAGAAAGCCGATAACACATTGCACCTCGCAATAATATTCTTTGATACTCTTTTGGCAATTATTTATGAATTTTGGAATTAATAAATGGAAATCAACAAATGTTAAAATTGAAAACGTAAACTGACCTTGATTTTTAAGAAGATGACATATAAATACAATGTTCCTTCTGACATTTACAGGAAATCTACCTTTCTAATCTTGAACCTTGTCTTCTATATTGAGCTTACTTTCTAATTACTATATTGAACACTCAACTAAAGCTTAACCAGGATTGATTAATTTATTGGCGTCCCTCTTCTTCTTTATTTAATCGCGATAGCGATTGTTTCTTTCCACAGCAAATTTTAATATCTACCCAAATGATGAATTTCGACGAATGACGTTATTTATAGAAATAGCATATGAGAATGAATGTGGTGACGCTAGCAGATTGAAATTAGATGACTCTATGATAGAGAAAGCCAAAAATACGAAATTTTACTGAGGATTTACTGAATAACCTTACGGTAGATGTTTAATTTATGAATTAATGTTAGAAATACCTTTGAATTTACCCTGTTAGTTGTTGTAGGAGAATTTTACATTAATTTTGAAGATTTTCGAAATTAGGAGAATAAAAAGAAGAGTGGATTTGTCCTTGTTCCACTAAGCTCGTCGTTATCTGGACTTACATATTTTATATAATCTCCTCACTCCAAGGCCGGCCGACCTGGGGTGAAAATTGTGGCTTTCGAAATTAACTTTTCCTCCGCTAGAGGGAATTTCATTATTATCGGGTGGCTATCTTGAATACCCTAACCATCTAAGACTGACAGCTGATTTCCGATGTAAATATTGAACATAACAAAAGGTATGGACTATATTCAGGGATGTTGATAAATCTTTATTCAATATCAAGATGATTTCATAATTTCATATCACAATTATCGGATGACATGATAATTGTCAAGGAATACGTAATAAAAACAATTTTTTGTCATGGGAATGCAAAATAGAATGAAATAGTGTATCATAAGGCTTTTTGTTGCACTTTTGTTCGTTTGAAAACCTCGCTTTCGGCTCGTTTTTCAAATTTCAGAAATGATAGATTGCTTTTTGTGAAACATTTCTTACACTCCATTAAAAAAAGAACTCACTTGGTTTTATTTTCATGATATTTTATTAATACTCTGTGTATACATTTCACCTTACGAGGAATTAGTATTAGCAAAACATTGTGAAAACATTACTAAGTGAGTCTTTTTTTGGTTAAGCGATAAAATGCCATCTTATGAAACTTGGTTTCTAATATACTATTCTTGGTGTAATTATGTCCATATTCTTTAAAAAGCTATAATTATAAACGGACTTTTCTTCTTAATGTCCCACTCTGTATATCAGCCGATGATCCGGCTTTAGAAAAAAAAGCAAGCGAAACTTTTCATCTTCCTCTTGTTCTTTTATGATACCATACTACTTCGGCAAGCTCCTGTATACCTATATTCCACTCGTTTTAAGACGATTAGTTGGTAAGTAAATCCAAGCGGATCCGGTAAAGAGCATTATCATTACATTATTATGATTATATTGGATTTACCGGTACCGTTTGAGCATACGGAACCCATTTATGCAGCTTAGACACGAAGCGACGGGAAACATTCTTCAGTACGAGAACGACACCTTTCATGGGAGGACGTTTTGCGAACGATAGGAACGGCAAATTGTCACGTGATATATCTAATTGTGATAGTTTCCAATCTTATATTGTTGGAATTGCTTTACTGTGACTGACGTGACGTTAAGTGTGGATCTACGCGCAATGTACAGCTTGGCCTTGAAACTAAGGATATTCCCAACGTGAGTATTCTCTTAAATGCATTTTTTTATCATTATATACAGAGTGTCTCACGAGGAACTGCATCGATCGATGTGTGAAAGGGTAGGTATACATTAGAAATTTCTGAAAACTATTGAAGTGAAATATTTTCAATCATCTAAGACTTTCGGTTTTACCGGAAGTGGCTGACAATTTTATTATTTTAAATAAAACACTACATACAGTCGAATCTCTATACAGAGTGTCCCACTAAGAGTGGGGACCAGCGATATCTTGGAAACTACAACAGCTACAATGATGAGAAAAAAAAATCATAACTAAAGTGGTAAAAAGAAATTTGATTAAAATATTTTTAAATTCCAAACATGAGCGGTAGGGGGCCCAGTTTATAAGGTCAATGGTAAATTTTAAACTAGTCGGTAAAAGTTCCAGGATTAACTATGATTTTAAACGCTTTATTAAAAAGCTTAGTTAATTGCGCACCACTTTGGTTAAAGACGTTTTGTCATATTGTAAATAATAAGTGTAGAAGGCGTTGCCGAATCATGTAAAACTAAATCTGCTATATCTTTTGCAGTTTTTACCCGAATTAAAGAAATGTGGACTTGCTTGAAAGAGCATTGAGCGTTGTTTTAGACGTCGCAATTTGTGCCACCCGTTAATGTTCAAGAAATCTACCAGATGGCGTTATTCCTAACTGTACGAGTTTTTCTCAATTATCTCTAAAAATTCAAATGTAACAATATGCTTTTCTTATATTGCGTTTGAAGAGTTTTGACAGACTAAAGTAGTGGCGAAAACCGCATAGTGATATTTTTTCCTTTTTCCAGATAATAACGAAAACAGCCCATTATCGGTAATAATTTCCTTCTTAATAATATCGAAATCTATCTTAGTTGGCCATGAAACAAAGGAATGATAACTTTTACTTTTTTACACACAAAATCATCATTCTTCAAATAAAGGTAACAAAATCTGGTCTGATTTGGATACAATAGCAGAATTTAGCATCCTACGGAAACAATTATTCATTTGACAATTGTGACAATGTGTGCGCACATTAAAATACGCTCACTCTTGTCAAAAATTCAAGAATTGTCTGATCTTGTGCTTGCCAAAAATTACGACATAGTAGCCGCGAGTGAAACTTGGCTGAATGATAATGTAACTGATGATGCTCTTCGTATTTATGAGTATGGCGTGGTACGATGTGATAGGGTCGGTGTCGGGGGTGGCGTTTGTTTGTACTTACGAAATAGTTTTAAATGGAATCTTCTCCCATCCACTACTGCAATTGAGCAGCTGTGGGTAATCTTAAGGTTTAATGGAGGGCATTTGGTGGTTGGTGCTGTGTATAGGCCGCCCCTCCAAAATTATAAGCACTTTTGTGGTTTCTTTGGTGAGTATGTCATTACCTTGATGTTTGAATATAACAATATAATTTGTCTGGGTGACTTCAATATCAATTTATTTCGTTCTGATTCTCCTAATTCTTTGTACTTTAATAATATGATTGATGAGATCGAACTGCATCAACTTATTTCTGTCCCAACAAGGATTACCGATGGAAGTCAATCTCTTATTGATCTCGTTTTGGTCTCTGGGTCTGTGTGGGTCCTCGATTCGAGGTTGGAGGGTGTGATGTTGGCTGACCATAGCACCGTCTTCAGTGGACTTGATCTCAGTGCACCTAATGATGAATCTAAGAGACAGAGTTTTATCTAACTTTAAAAGGTCTAGGCAGGGTCACCAATGGGAATATTAGAAAATGTTGCGTAATTACACTACTCAGGCAATAAAGCGTGGGAAGAAGACTTACTTTAATTTTTCAATAGCTAGACTTCGACCTAAAGATATATGACACTGGCTAAAATATTTGAATATAATATAATAGTATGTTGCACAAGTTGCAAGTAACTCTGCTGGTTGTGATGGTATCACTGTTTTTATGTTGGAAATGTGTTGTCCCACTATTTTGCCATATTTAACACACACTATTTTCGCGCTTTACGTATATTCGCCCAGTTGGAAAAAAGAATTGTGACCCCCCTCCAAAATATTTGCCATATTTAACACACCTATTTAATTGCTTGGGTTTTTCTACAGTTATGGAGAATTACCCGTTGAAATTGAGAAATTTCTTTCGTCTCAATAACATCTTACCTGACTGTCAGTCGGGCTTTAGGCCAGGGCATAGCTGTGAAACATCTCTACTTAATGTGACTGACAGCATAATCTCGGCTTTGGATAAAGGTAAGGTATCCATTTTAATTTTACTGGACTACAGCAGGGCATTTGATACTATTGACTGTCATCGGTTGGCCTTCGGATGTCTGCTCTTAACTTAATTAAGTCTTATTTGCAAAATAGGCAGCAGTGTGTAGTGCTGAATGGTAACGCATGGGATGATAGGCCTGTGTTTAGGGGAGTTCTCCAGGGATCTATACTGAGACCTCTCTTATTCGCTGTGTACACGTCATTGCTTCACAAATTTTTGGAAACGTGTAAACAGCACACGTATGCGGGTGACACACAAATATACCATTCCTTTCGTGCATGCGACTATTGGACTGAGCTGTTGAGGATCCAGAGAGATTTGGATGTAATATCTAAAGTTTAACAACAGCATGCTCTGCTCTTGAATCCCTCCAAATGCAAACTTTTATTATTTGGCAGTAAACCAGATGTCATCGCTCTCGGCATTACGCTGCCCATCGTTGGGGAGGCTAGGAACTTGGGTTTGATTACGGACAGCAGTCTTAGATTTGACTCACATGTGGGGAAGTGTGTCAGGGCTGCGTATTCTAATTTAAAATTGTTATATCCCCATCGACATCTGCTCGGCTCAGATACTAAGAAGGGTTTGTGTGAATCATTGGTATTGTCACATTTCAGTTATATGGTCCCTGTCTTACAGCTGCTAATGCTGGACGCATCCAGCGAGTTCAGAATTCCTGTATACGATTAATCTTTGGCATACGAAAATATGAGCACATATCCCACAAGCTTTCTGTCCTTGGGTGGTTAAACATGGCTCAAAGAAGATTGCTTCGTAGTGCTATCCTGTTTCATGGAGTCGCCACTTGACAAAGAGCCACGCTACCTGTTTCAGCCATCATAAGTTAGGTCAGGCATTTCTGCTATAAATTCTGTAACTTTGTCCAACATTGATCGTTTTCGCGACGTAGGCAACATTTTTAAAACAAACGTAGAACTACGAAATAGTATTTACGGCAGCGTACATGTATACACAACAGATCTGGTTGAGACTCGCAGTTATACTGAGGGTTGTATCGAACCTCCGCCATTGCCCGTTGGCCCTAGTGAACAACTCTAGTAATAATAACGTCAGTTCCGTCAAAGCCTACTTTCGTGAAATAAATGGCAAGAAATAAATATTCGAAATTGAAAATGCCAAATTGCTAAGAAAGTATAAGATATAAATATAGGAAACCTTAATACAATTTTATAAATGGTTAAAATTAGAATCTAAATACGATAATGAATACAGGGTGTTCCATTTAATGTAAGAAAGTTATTTGACTTTAATGAGAGTCCAAATCAAAAGTATATTTTCGTCCACCCTGTATAATTTTTAGGGATCATTTCTACTTTATCATCAAGTCTAATGCTTCGAGCGAAAATAAATACAATTAGCTTAAATACGTAAGCCTCTTAAATTTTGGTCTACATTTTCAAGAATAGTTAAAAGTCTAACGGCTTGAGTTAGGTATAGGAAACATGACAGTAACTTGCTTTTATTTAGCCCACACTATCAAAATATGCATAATATACAGAGTATTCCATTTAAATAACCTGTCAGCAACTGCATCTGGCAGCGTCACACTGTATGCCGACGACACTACAGTTGTATTAACTGGGCGTGATTATTATGAGTTAAAATGCCAGCTAGTTTTAATTATACGAACGAAGATTATATAAATTTGTTTATTATTTATGGAGAATGCATCGAGAACATGCGATGCCTTTGCCGCTCGATATCCACAAAAACAGAAACCATCACCAAACACAATTAAACGAATAATACAAAATCTGGAAAACTTCGGATCGATCAAGGCAAAAAATTTCAAAAACATTTAGTCAATTTGGTTCCAATACCTGGATAATTAGTAGAAACCGGTAACAGGGAGTCGCGCCATAGCCTAGTATACAAAAACAATACTAAGAAAATAGAAGAAAATAATAGAACTAATACATAATTATAATATGTGAAAAGTAGTGAAACATTCGCCCTTTTAAGCAGTCTTAGCTACGGAACAGTAAAACTAGAAGCACCATTATCAGTATTAACATCATATGGATAAGAGTGGCAAAAAGTTGACACCATTAGATGTGTTTCAACAGTTGTCTCGGTGAGCAATGTTCGCCGTGGTGAGAAAATGAGTTTATATTTTGAAAAAGAGCGTTCAACATCTACCGATGTTATACATGCATGATTAAAATACTCTTTGTATTTAGTCAGTGGATTATTCGATACACCATTCCAAATTTGCTTTAGTGTGCTAAAATCGGGATCTTTCTGTAGCACACTCTAGAACTTTTCTAAAACGCGATTATATTTTGCGTCATGTATAGTCAGTAGCTGTATATGCACCCCGTCCATAATTTGCAGAGACTCCAATAATGATAACAATCTATTTTGTAATTGGTCTATTGCGTCAGCTAATCCTTTATAGTAGCTACGAATGCGTTTTTCTTTTCCACATCATCGCGTACAAATGGAACATGCTTACGTGCCGTTTTCTCCGTTGGCTACCGCAACTCGGGATTGTATTTGTCCCAAAAGTCCTTAAACGGTAAGCCTAATGGCAAATTACAGTTTATCAACATAAGACTTACATCAAAACAAATGTACTTCTCGGTGGCATGCCCAATTTTCGTTTTCTATGCTGTGCGGAATTTACGTGTCTTGTACAGTTCTATTTCTTATTTGGAATCAAATGTATTTTGCACACTTTACAAACTATCTTACTCCCGTTGTAAAACAAATCGGGAAAGTCAGAAATAAACTGATTTACTACGTCTTGAAAGGGTCGTTTTTTAGCCTTCGACATGTTCACTAAAAACTACAATTAATAACTAAGTCTATATCAATAAAATCAACACGCCCTATCCGCTATCCAATGCTAAACTGAACTGAGTGATGATGATTTGTCGTGTCGTATCATAATCGACCAGCCCTCCCCGCCCACCTAAACACAGTCACACCGCCGCTGCGATTGCTCTCCAGTTACCGGGCACTAATAATTTAGAACTTTTTTGGATAAAATTTGCTTCTTTCAAAATCTTATCGATACTAATTGATAATAATATGAACTGACCACACTTAAGGAATTAATTTGAGAGATTACTTACTCTTTGTAGATGCACGTTTGTCTTCATGCTGACTTGATTTAAAATTAAAATCATATATTTAATATTCCTTTAATGAGACGTATGGTGTAATACATCTTTGAAGAGAGAAAGGAAAAATGTTGCTTTACCATATAAAATAACTTCTAAATCACTATGGGTTGTCAAAACATCAACCAAAATACAAACACCAAAGACCTTTGGAAAAAAAGGCTATACACTTCATGCAAATTTACGATAAGGATCTACTATGTTAAAGAGCCGTTAACTTGACGTGGTGGTCTATTCACAATCCACATACGTCTCCACACATAAGTGTGTATTCTACATACATACTCATATATTCCCAACAAGAAAACAATACCATAATTATCTAAGCTTGTTTATCTTAACGTCAAAATATCGCGTTTTGTCTGATTATTTACTATACAAGAACCTACCGCTGCCATCAGTAAGAGGTGACAATGAAACGTGAAATTTTTTCATTCCTTTTTTTTTGGTTTACTCTATCTCCGTCTAGCTTGTTCATCTTCCATCTATGCTAGCAGTGGAGAAGAGAGGAAAAAGTGATTTGTACGGCAGGGAAGAGGAGGGGAAAAGATACAAGGAGACAAGAGAGAAGCGACATAGAAATAAGCCGCTTAAAATTAGTATAATGAACTGCAGTTGGGATTAGTTTCGGAACATGGTATGTTTCACTCCCTTACCAAGCTCTTTTCAATAATACTGAGCTTGCATTAAAAAAAAATACCTATGCAATAAAACGGCATTTTTCAAAGATTAACAGAGAACTTGCAGTTACCTTTACTTCTATGCTGTACATTTCTTGAACCACTTCACTATCACCCTTGCCACTATCGCTGATAATGATTCACGTTTCGATTTCTAAGTAGTAGTAATATCTCCGATATACAGTATGTTCAGCGAGGAATGGGACAAAACGATATCTCGGGAACAAATAAAGATTTTAAAATTCTGAAGTCTTACAAACAACACAGAGTATCGGCACACTCCTCACCACACAATAAATCTGAGACTTATTCGGTAACTCGGTTGAAAATGAGAGCCCAGTGAGCCTTTGAAACGGCTGTTCCGAATGAATTAATATTTTGTCTGGTAAGGAGTGTGCCGATACTCTGTGTTGTTTGTCATACTACCCCACAGTCCTTGCTATTATTATTTCTGAAGTCTTTGTTATAAATGTACGACAAGGGCACATACTTTGTGATAATTTTTTTTTAATTAAACGCGTCACTGCTAGGAGGCTTAGATGCAACAGCTACCAATCTATCTGGCTTACTTGTCCAGAAAATAATTTTTATAAATTTAAGACGAAGATACACCTAGCTATACAGGTTGTTTCACATTAAAGTCTCTTTAAGATTGAAGATCGTTGAACTTTTCGTGCTGCGACCTTTAACATCGTGTTTACGTTTTCAAATGAAGAGCATTATTACATGATAAACATTTATGGAGATTAATCGAAATATAAAATACAAATTTATTAGACTTGAATCACAAGAACCATCAAACTAAAATATGAAAACACAAAAAATATGAAATAAATGGTGAAAACCTATAACGACAAGTCACTCTCATTTCTCGCTCCACGTCGATTTTTGGGCAAGATTTGCTTTTTATTGTAGCTACAGCTAAAAATCCGCCTTCGCATAAGGAATGAGGATCCTTACAGCTTTTGAACTCAGAGTTGGACATTCATTTTTGATTGAGATTCGAAACTCCACTAAATCGGAAGAAGCAAATTTTGTTTTCAGGTTATTGTCTCAAGAGAGTTCAATTCCTGCGAAATGAATTCTGGGGGAGCTTGAACAAGGAAAGGATCCACGCAAATTTCTCGACATTGCAAACCAGTCAGTGAATTTTGAAAAGTGTTCCTTGAAAAGGAACAGCAAGTCTTGTGAAACAACGACTTTATTACAAGCCACGTATTTGTGCAATTCGGGGAAACACCGACCGCCATCCTCACTGACTTTTCTTATCTACAACTGCAGCTTTTTCATAAACGCCACAACCATCTCCAAAAGTTTCAAAATGTGCATATTATTGCCTTGCAGAAATAGATTGAAGGCATTCAGCTTGTCAAATGTATCGCACAAATACGCTGGTTTCAGCAAAAAGTCGGGTTTGGCAAAATACCTGGAATTTTCATGACTTTCCTCTTGTAGAAAAGTGTGAATTTCTTGACGCGTGGGATAAGATGTTGCCACGTGAAAGTCATCGTGAACTGCAATAGTATAGCAGGTCCCATGTCCATGCATAGCTTTTTGAAAAATCTGGCTTTCGATGGCCTAATTTTTATGTAGTTTATGTCTACGACACGTTCTAATAGGAAATTCAAGAGCTCATCGGCTTTGATGCAAGTGCTTCCCTATGGATGATACAATGGGTCCACAAAACATGCGGTGCTTTGCTGCGAATAAGCGCCTGCAACTCTCCTTAGCGACCAGACATTGATCGAGCTCCATCATCACTTTTCCCAATCCAAATCATTTTCAGTTATAAACTTGTCAGGCATCTCAAATAAGTCTTGAGCCTTCGCGCTTCCAATGATGGTTTTGCAGAACAGAAGGTCTTCAACAACAATATTATCATCCAGGAAGCGTACATAACAAATAAGATGTACGTCTTCCATGCCTTTCATTTCCTCTATTAATTGATCATTGAGATCCAGAGCTATATGATGAATTCTTCGACTAATAGTGTTGTTGGACAAGGGTACCTTTGAAATTAACTTTCCCGCCGTTTCTCTCAACGTAATATTAACCATGTCAAACGCGGCCGGTAGAATAAGCTCTTCTACGATGGTGTGCCACTCTGTATGCGACCTTAAAAGATGCTAGCAGTGCAAATCTTGCAACTTACTACTAAAGAATTCGCGAGATTTTTCAACCATGTTAGACTGGTTGGTCTCGAGATGCCGCTTTAGCTTGGGAGCACACATTGCGGACGTTCTTCATTGTTTACATTCTGCTGAAGTAAAGACAAAATTCAAACAGTTATCACCGTATTTACGATATCTCCATTTCTTTGCTACCCCACCACTTATCGATGCTTGACCACTCTCACTTAAACTGTTGACTTGCTTATTTAATAAAAATCTTTCCATTTTTTATGACTTCTATTGCTATTTAGGAACTGAACTGGTTCGCCGAAGTGATGCCGTATTTATACTAGCCGCCCCACCTACTTAGAACTTTCGCAAAACTTCGACAATGTCCGATTGTATGCTATATAAGTCTACTAGAAGGTTAAACTTCACGAAAGTTCCATACTTTTCTGGAATGTTGTATATGCTTCGAGAGTGTTCCATACCTTTCTAGAAAGTTCTACAAGCTACGGGAACGATCTAGTCTAGATGTTCTAGAAAGTTCCATTAGCTTCGAGGTCGTTTCGAAATGTTCAATTTAGAATGTTCCAGGCCCCTGTTGTATTCATACGACTAATACGTTAAGAGAGTGGTTATTTTCCTGTATGTTTAGTATATTATACTTCTAAATTAAAATCAATAGCTTTCTATCTTACGTTTGAAACGACTCGAAAATTAATTGTTTACGCTTTATTTTAATAATTTTGTTAAAATAACCGGTGCAGTCGCAGATAAACGTTCAAAGATTGTATGTTGGAAAGAAATTAAATCATTCGGTCCATTTTTCATCTAGAATGGCGCGGGTCCACAACCTGGTAGAGAATGCCCGTAATATAAAAAGATATTCAAGATTGGTGTCCTACTTGAAAAGTAAATCTGTTAAATATCGTCCGAAAAAATCTAAGATATTGAAGAAGGTAGGAATCGGAACATTTACACAAGAACCCCTTGATGAATAAGTTTTATTAATGAAGGGGCTTGTAGAAGAAATGTAAATTGTAATTTGTGAAGAATTCATCAACCACAATGACGGAAAATTGTTCGAAATCTTCTGCGAATCGTCCCATGAGAATTTATCAATATAGCAACTTCATTTCCAACCCCCTATGGTCTTCTATTTCAATGTTGCCTTGAAAGATCCTTGAAGACCCCAATAAATATATATATTGCATAGCATGCTGCGCAAGATGTATGTATGTACCTACCACGTATTGGTATCCCTCTTTAAAACACTCGTAAAACAACAGTACCGGAACAAAGTCACTTGAGCGTCTACAGCATCGCAATAATACAGATCGGGACAATGCGTAGGTGATTCGAGCATGATATAAGGACATGGCAACACCAGAAGGAAAGGCGAAACGAGAGATCGATTTAGAAATATTAGCCGGCGATAATCCCGCCGGGCGAAATTTTAATATAGCCGCTAATCTTGTGCTATAGGAAAAGGCTGTCGAATCGAAGAAATGGGGGGTTGGCAAAAACGCGCAGGGGTTTCCATGTTAAAGAAACCCGACAACTGTTCTTTTGGATCGTTATTCTATTTGGTTTGGGCGCTAATAAATCGGGTACCGCTGCGTTGGCAAAATGAACACGGTACTCGAGAATAAACATGACCACAAGTGCATGTATACAGGGCGAGTCAATGGCTAGATGCAAAATTCATTATTTAAATAGCTAGAAAGAAATTAAGACAAAAAATATGATTTCACCCCATATTTTGCTAGGGGATTCTTATTTTCATGCATTTCGTTTCTTCTTTATTTATTTTTTGTTGTTATTGGTTTATGTTATACAGCAGAACCTAGATGATGTGGATTTTGTATTATTTACATTTCTTATAATTAAATTTTTATAAAAAACGATATACATCGCATTTAGCGGGATGGAATGGGACAAAGCGATATCCCGAGAACGTCTGAAGATTTTAAAATTCTGAAAACTTTCTTATAAATGGTATGGGCACATATTTTGTGATAACCTTTCAAGTAAAGATTCCAGAATGGATGCTGTAACGGAAAAAGAAATTAAAAAT
>JAROYC020000007.1:2537379-2622720 GCA_029619255.2 Dynastes hyllus
TTTTTCATAAAATTGGGCCTTTGTGTGGGATTACCAACTGTGCTCGAAATATTAACGAAAAATTACCGCGGGTCGGGGTAAAAAGTATAAATACAGTGTGTAAAGTGATGGGGTTTCCTATAGAAAAAACTTTTTTAATGGGGGTTTTAAACAAAAATCCAGTAATCATTGGAATGGAAAAAAAACTAAAGTTAATAATTAAAATTGGAAGCAAGTGAATGAACTAATGAAAAAGATTTTTAATAATGTAATATTATATATATTTACTATTTGTTATATATTTACGTTTATTTATCCCTTTTTTTATTGATCTAATGTGACTCTGTGTGAGGAATACATATTAATGGTGGTTGAGAAACAAAGTCCACTCTCTCGCAATAACTCGTTTAATAAATCATGAGCGACCGGTTTCGGGACAATTACCTCATCGTCAGGTTCGCTGAAATTATTAGTGTTGGTCGATTATGAATGATGTAATCGATATATCTCGATTATGGTTCAGAAATCATTCATTATTCGTTTCGACTGCGCAGGAGCACACAAACGGATTACGATTCGAGATCTGTATTCGAAACTTCGAGGTTTCGAATTTCGAAATGATTCACTCGTCACTCGGATTCTGTTAATCGTGGAAAATAATCGAAATCGTTAGTAAATTTCGAATGATCATTCGATTATTTCAAATGATTATTTCGATTCATTCGATTATTGAAATATATCGATTATGCCCAACGCTAGAAATTGAATTCAAATGAACCACATTTGCTGACTCAAAGAGACCTTAGTGACCTCGTTCGCGATTTAAACCTGTTTAAGAAGCAAGCCGAACTTTTGGGATCCAGATTGAAGGGCTGGAATCTACTTCAGAGTGACACAAAAATTTCGTTTTATCGTAGTCGTCATGCCAAATTCAATGATTACTTCTCCCTTGAAGATGACCTGGTGTTCTGCAATGATATTGTCTCGGTTATGACTGCACTTTGCCATGATTATCACACTGATGAATGGCGTTTGTTCATTGATTCATCCAAAGCTAGCTTAAAAGCCGTTTTACTTCACAATGGAAATAAGTTGCCCTCAATTCCTCTGGCCCACTAGACAACATGAAGGAAACATGACAACATGAAGATTCTTTTAGAAAAAATCAAATACGATGAATTTAAGTGGAATATCTGCGGCGATCTAAAGGTTGTGACACTATTACTCGGATTGCAACTCGGCTACACGAAGTACTGCAAAGAAAGTGTGGCCGACACGAACATCATTGACTCCAGGAGTTAAGAATGTCATCAACCCCCCTCTTGTCGATCCTCAGAAAATGTATCTGCCCCCTTTACATATAAAACTAGGACTTATGGAAAATTTCGTCAAAGCAATGGACAAAAACGGTCGCGGATTCGCGTATTTGTGGTAAAGGAGGGTATATTTGTAGGGCCCCAGATCAGGGACTTGTTTCAAGACGAAAAGTTCGATATAGTGCTGAACACTGTATTCCCCAGTAGAATCCAAATATGTATTAATGTACCAGCCGTTCCGTTTAAAAAAATTGATATACATATATCTTTCTTTTTCTGATTCATCCCGTATATTTAAAAATAATTTGAGGCCGTGCTGCTGGAGCATATCTACAATTTTTGGATACGTAATTTTTTCCTATCATCAGTAGTAAAGATATTATCGAAGAATCTCTCACTGTGTATTGTCATGGTTGAAAAACCTTTTGGAAACATCTTTCAAATGTAAAATGTAAAATATTTTTCCTGTATGTGTATGGATATGAAGTCCAAGAAACGTCAGAATGCTTTAAGTCTTGTAACTATGCACGTTATACATATGTATAACGAATAAGGTAGAAACTTTTTGAGAAGAGGCTTTATAGGTATACACACCACTGCAATATAAAGACAGGATTTTACAGATTCGTGATCAATTTTCGAGATCTCTTATACAATACGATTTTTCTAAGAGACCCATCGAAGACTACGGTTATTCGTGCATAAAGATTCATGAAGAGGAAAGAGAGAAACGATAGATTCTGTAAACAGGGTGGATTCTCTATATACAGACTTCACACAAGTAACTTGCTAAATACGGTTTAGGGTAAGTTTTTTACGCGATAAATACGATCCTAATAGAAGAAGGATATGTTTCGGAGTCCATGTAACAGTGTTGAATTTAAGACTATAAAGTGCATAAGATATCAATTTGACTAGTGAAAATGATTAGCTTACATTCGCTACATTCAGAGAAAAAAATGTGTTTTATTAACAATAGAGGGAATAAAACAAAAGTTTTCACTAAAATAACAGAATGTGAGTGTTTATTTTTTTGATGTTGTTTTAAAGATCCTTTTTCTTTTGGTAATTCAACATTCATGGTCTTTTTACTTTGATCTTTTCTGAATTGTCAAAGTTTTGTGATATTATGGAAAATAAACCATCTATAAATTAGAAAACTAGAGAAAATATTGTTATTGTAGCTACAAAAGGATTGATTTTTGGAATATTTGCAATCAAATTCTTTAACTCTTGCCGAAACTTTTACACGTTTTGCATTGTACCTGCACGTCAAGCATTATCGTTCCCCACTGCGTCAGTTTTGTCCATGACCTGCCCTAAACTCGAAACAATTAACATTGTCTCTCCTACCCTCTCTTTCTGATGGCAGCATCTTCTTCTGTTTCAAAGTTTTACCCGTCAACCTTACAATTTGTTGTTTTGATGGTCCCACTTTAGACAGGCCTGCCTTTAATATTTCTAAGTCATTTTTACAAGGGAAACTAGTTAACTCGACTGCTCCTTCTATTTTTCTATCGTTGTGCTGACTGTCTTCTAGTTAGAATGAAGACACTCTTTTCTATAGAATCATTAATCAGTGCCGCTGTGTTTATTTTTTGGTATAAAACATGCCAAAGGTTGGTTATCTTGTGACGAACCGCTGATCGTCACGGATTCAAAGAACTACTAATAATAATTTTGTATTCATTCTTTGAATCATTTACGTGAACAAACTTTTGATAAATCCAGAATAAGTCTCTACTTGTTTTATTTACTGATCCACATTTTTGTCTTGTCTTTTTTTTTTTTGTACCGTACGTCATTCAGTAGAAGTGCTACGTCACCATCCACAAGGGTATATAAGCCGTTATAAAATCTCATTCAGGAGGAGTTTTCTCCTGCTTGCAACGCTGATGGTATCTAAGCACTGTCCTAGGCAAGATCCACCTTCGCAACGCAGACGGTGTATAGTATTGTCCTAGGCGAGAACCGCTTCCACAACGCAGACGGAGTACAGCACTGTCTTAGACGAGAACACCTTCGTAACCGTGATATTTTTCTTTGAGAGATTGAAATTTATTCAAGGTTAATTCGCGATAAAATCCGCAAGTTTGTCCACCATTTTGTTTTCAATGCTTTACCGAATACTTTACCGAAATTCCGGTATATTCATTTACCGCGTATAAATCTGAATTCATTGCTAAAAATCTTTTATAGTTTCGTAAATTATAGAATTATATATATCTTTTGTACATAAAGTTGTCACCGAAATTGATTCCTGAGCTTTGTTTAATTTTATTTTCCGAGGTCTCTTATTTGATTTTTTTTTTCTTTTGTAAAATAAACATATTTTTAAGTGTGCTCACCTCCTTTATTTCCGTTGAATCTCGGACACAGAAATTACCCATTGGTAGACTACTCACTCTAAGTATTTCCATAATCAACAAAATCATCACAACATGTAACAGTTACAAAAATATTGTTTCCTGCAATCATATTCAGTACTGGCGTCATCTGGCGGCGATAGAGGAACAATTACGAGGAACAAGTAATATCGGTTAGATGGATACCTCCTTGTGATCAGGAAATTTTATCAAAGATAATAAAGACAGAGTAGGAAACTATTCTATTTTATTTGTGTACAAGTTACAAATTTGCTAAGATTAATTGCCATTAATCTTTCGTATTTTTAAAAGCCTTCTAAAATTCACCAGAACCGATTGATGAGCTTGAGAGTGAGCAAAACGTGTTACAATCTTCATTTAACGATGAGATATTAAACGTCTTTCGTGTGAGAGATGAATTAAGAATTAGCGAGGCAGCGATATCAGATTCCCTGAAAACATTTCAATGGGCCACATTCTCGTAGCCCGAAAAGAATTAACAGCAACTGGTGCGGATACCTGAAAAAAAGGGAAATCGTGTAACCCACATTTGTGTCACTTTTCTATACCTGCATTGTAAAAAGTCTGAAATGACCTGAAGAAACCCACATCGAGTGGTTGAAGTTGGTGTGTTGTACGACTGGATAGTTGTACAACTTATTTCCGTTTATTTTCATAAAATTATTGTGTCATGTGCGAAAATGAGACACTGTGTATATTGTTTATTCGTAGGAAGGTTTAGATTGAAATGCGATTACTACTACCACGGTTATGTTGGCGTTGTTTAGAAAAATAAACGAGTGCGTGATGGATCCAGACGATAAGCTTGCAATAGAGAGAGAGAAAGAACGTAGTCCATTTTATCTAGGGAGATTATCTACTAATTGGCAGATGTTTATTTTAATGGGCACATATCGGATTCAATAAGAGCAATCTACGATAATACGAAGTATGAGAGTATTAAGTGTTAAAGGATGATAACCGTACTTTTTATCTTTGGATAAAGAAACCCGCCCCTTTACTTCAAAAATCAATTGTTCTATTCATTTTGCTTTAATACCGCCTTTCATTAGAGCAGACTTTTAACAAATTCAAATAATTGATTTAAACAATAATGCAAGCTATCCCAATCTTCTGGAATTGTTGAATTATCTTCCAAAAATATTTTCGTATATACAGGGTGAGCGAATAGTGGCAAACCAGACATTCACATTGTTATTTTAAATCGAATACGCTGTATATAATTACGTAAAATAAAAATTACGTTGCCTTATTGCAAATTAGAAGTAGTTTCAATGTGGAAATATTAATAAGTAGAGTTTGTTAAAAAGGTGGTACCGGATGGCAGTAGCGAGCGGAGCGGCCCGGGTAGGGAATTTTCAACTCGTAGTCGATCTCGACAGTCCCGCAGAGAGTTAAAGGGACAGTGTTGCACGCTAACCAAATAAGTAGGGAGATGGGACGCCCAAAGGGTGAACTTTCCCCTTAAAACGTGAATAAATATCTCAGGTTTTTCCGGATTAGAATATAGCCCCATATTATTGCAAATATCAATAGCGGAGTGATTTGCGAAGGTTTAATGTAGAAAACATTGAAAAAATAAACGTCAGTATTAATTTTAAAACAGTATTCCAAACTGGCAATTTTTATATGTTTTTTATTTTTGAAAATGTCCCCAACTCCCAACATCTAGTATCAAATTTAAATTTCGTTTTTTTTGGGCTAAGTACTTTCCTAGGGAAGTGCCAACATCTATGCAATTACGATACTTTTGCCCCCCAAAGGGGTACAGTAAAGAAATGATAAAGACGAGTTGAGAAAAAGAAACGCCTGTGGATGAAAAATTGATGCTCGAAAAAAGCGTCATTCATGTTGTAGCGCGTCCTTTAAAAGGTGATGGTCCCCCAGCTTCATTTTTTTCCCCGAAAAGGATTCAGAAACTAATGCGGGAACCGTTATCAAGATAATAAAAGATTCGTTGGGAGAATTTTGTATCACCCAAGTCACAATTTGTTACGACGAACCCCCAACAATGCTGAGAGTTGGTAGGATGTTAAAAAGTTTCCCCGACTCTTCTTCATATAACATGCCTCATACACGCATTTTACCTCGTAGCAGAAACCATTCGAAAGAAGATCCGGGTGGGTGTTAATAGATCTATCAAAAAGTGTTCATCAAATCTTCCAAACACATCCGATTCAAACAAATTTTTCCGAAATAACCCCCCCACCTCAGCCATAATAACGCGATGGGGCTCCAGGAGTATCTTACCATCAGAAATATTTTTCAAAAGTGAAAATGTCATTTAAAACGTTCAAAGATTCTGCGAAGTTCGAGATGGTCAGCAATTTTTTTTCCATTGGGGCGTTCAACAACAAATAGATGAAATTTATGAACTATTCTGAAGTTGCCGATTTTGAGTAATTAAAAACAGTCATTATCTGCACGACCGCATTAAATTGCATAAACAATTTAAACCTCTAGGGAAAAATTACCAACACTATAGAGTCAGTTGCTCAAAAAAATTTGGGGAATTTTAACGAAAATCCCGATTTACAAAAGGTTCGGTCTATAACTGAAAATCAAGAGGGCCCCGATGAGGAAAAGGAATATCTGACATTTGAAATCTTCTTACGGGTGTCGAAAGATCATTTTCGAATATACGACAACGTATTCACAACACCCTCGACGGCTGAATGAAACGACAATGGAAGGTTCAGGCAATTCTACGCAAACCCGGGGGTTTCCCAAATTCCCCAGTGAACACAAGACAGGAAAGGTACCAAATTTTTTTTCACTAATATTGTATATTACGTACCTACTTTTATCCGTGCGCCACTGCCGGTAATTTTTTAAAAACCCAGTTATCACCCCCTCGATAAAAGTCGTAAAAAGTTGACAGATTGGTAGTTTCCCAAAATTTCTCGTTGAACGATGTTCGCCGTGAAAAAAAACGTTGACTCTACGGATACATCTATCTATCATGCATGATTAAAAACTCTTTGAATTCAGGTAATGGATTCGCGATGTACCATCACAAATTTGTTTAATGTCATAAAATCGGGAAACTTTTTAAAATCTCAATTTTTTTAAAAGCGAATATTTTGCGTCTACGTCCTGCAGTGTATGTATTCCCCCACTATTTGCAGGGCTCCGCTAACGACAACGTCTCTTTTACAAAAACATCCATTTATAAGACATAGAATAACAATTTATTAAAAATACACAATCTTTTTTTAAAAAATTTATTAGCATTGGGGTTTGTGGATAAAAAAGAGCAAAGGATAAATATAAGCCGAAAATTAATCTCCATTTTGTAGTGACGGGTGCTTTTATTCTTGTAAATAAACCCCATTAACTTCCTCCGTTACATTAAGGTGATATCAAGACTTTCCTAAAGATCTACGTGGTCACAAACAAAATCGGTGAACCTTAAATCTTTCAGATTTCCTTCAAGCTTCTTCGAGATTACTAAGTAAAGTGAATCTGGTGAGGTTAGGTTAGGTCTCGATGTCGAAGTTGTAACCTGAGACTGTAAATCAGCATCTTGTTCAGTTTTTCGCAGATAAAGACAGGTCCATCCATGAACGAGAAACGAGGAAGGTCGCTGAAAGATTGGGAAAGGCTATCAAGCAAAATGGACAATATATCATTGATTGATCTTTGTTCTTTATATAAATAAACTTAGAACATAGAAAAAATGCGTCATGACTTTCCCTACAATCCAATACAATAGTATTCATTCTTAACCACCTTCTATACCAGATTTGGGAGTTTGGTATTCTTCCCTGTCCATTTCTAAATTCTTTCCAATTCAAGATTACCATGTATGGTTTCCACCATAAGAGATTTTGGAAATTGTTATGTCGCTGGTTATATCAAAGATGAGTTTTGCTACTCTTGTTTCATTTACAAAATTATTATACCATTGCATTATTGCACCATTGTACAGTTTCTAAATTCAGTAAACATCGTAGGTACTGATACATAAGTGATCTCTCATTTACGGGCGGTAGTGTATGGATAGAAGTACATATAAGTACCTACATTCCCAAAGAAGTGGCAGCGATGGAAAATTGAGGGGTTGAACATCCCGGGGTTGGTTCTTATCTACTTTACCGCAGTCGAGCCCTTGATGACCATCAACAACCCTGTTATGTACATTGCTACTGCAAGCGGACGATAACAAGCCTCGTGGGCTGCAAAGGGGTGGTGACAAAATGGCGAGGGATGAAGGAGAAGAGAGATGGTCGCGGCGAACCTAGTGGAACAAAAATATCGAGTTGGGACGGTAGAAGAACGCGGTAATTCATCTTTCTTTACGCGAAGCGGATATATCGATGACAGGCTAATCATACGGTAGTGTTTATTTCATCAAAAACCATTCGAAAGAACGAGAACATTAAAGGTACTCATGGTACTACGTTTAAAATCTAAAGAAACAGCTTGTACAATATGTATCAATGGTTTGGCAACGTTAGTTTCCTGGTGGACAATCGTTTTCGCCTATTGGAAAACTATCCAAGTTAAAAAAAGAAACTATTAAGGGGATGTTTTCTGAACAGGTCTATGGTTGCTGGAGTGTGGTACAAGTGCAAGTGATTGTACTGCTTTTGTTTGCAAAGAATATTACAAAACTTACTATCTCGTTAATCTCGTAGCAATCCTGAGAATCGCGAACGAGTGACAGCGATAACTGTATGGTTAGGTGCTAGAATGGTGGTAGGTATTATGACAAAAGGAGATAGAACAGAACGGACTTATACATGCAAGCATATTGGTATTGTTTTTAAAAATGTGCTTCCACTCATATAAACCTTTGTTGAATCAAATAAATAATTGCAACGATACATATTTGTTTGATTCAAGAACTTTTTTCTCTGTGTAGTTTTCTTTTTCTAACTCGCTATAAGGTGCTGCTATAATGTCAATGATTTCCTCTAGCACAATGCATTGCAATGAAAATTACCATGTCATTTATACTTCATGCTATCCAAACAATATTTTCTGCAATACTTTTAACCAATTATATTATAAAAAATGTTAATTTCATTTCGGAGCCAAACACATCCTAGAAACGATTCATTTAATCATTATGGTGGTAGCATCGTCCTTTTCTTCGATATGCGTTGATGAGCATACAGATTTAATCTTCCCCGTCATCTAATCCGGTCATTGCAGCTTTTTGCTTCTTTTAAAAAGGCTCCATTACTTCCCTAAAGAGAAAATACGGCGCGGCGCCCTCTGTAGGACAACGCATCTTAGTCTAATTGGAAAATTTAGTTTGTAAAATGCGCATATCCGCATGTAGATCAAAGGCGATGGATATTTCGCGAGATCCGCCAATTAGTGGAATGAATTAAGCCTATCAGCGCTTGCTATCGTCTATTCTTTCACCCTACGACATACACAACTGAGTTACGTCAGACCTCATTGCTAGGTAAACAAACGGCTCGCATTAGAGCCAGTTGAGGCTAAGGGCAGGGACGGCAATCGAATTAGACGTGACGTGATCATCTGCGCTTGATAAAGTTAATGACGCACCATTAGCCGAGGATGCTATTCGTTTAGGGAAGATCATTTTCCGCTGTAACCCCGTACAGCGGAAAATGATCTACTCTCGATAACGGTATAAATAGATTTCTTCTACATCAAAGACCTTTTAATAATAGAAATATTTCTTCACATACATTCAGTTCCAGAGTAACTCTTCGTAATTTTTCTAAGATCCAACATTCCAAGATTTTACATCTATTTTAAAGGTTTAAGAAAGAAGCAGAATCGGATATAGTGGAGGGACGTTATTCCTCACCTGTCATTCCTAGATTTAGATCTATGGATGCTGGGGTTGGTGTACTTACTCATCCAACTAAAGAGAAGTCACCGATAAGCGTAGTTGGAGATGTATATAAATGGAAGAATTGCGATGATGGTTGATGGTGTAATTGATGACGGCCAATGCGTGGAGGAAATGGAGGAAATCTCTTCGTATTATTTGTGAATCGTATATTAATACATCGCAAAGAAGACAGTAATCAGAACAATTACTAAGTCTAGACATGACAGGAGAACATTTTTCCAATAAAACCTACGGACTAGAGGGTGTCCCAGATTCAATGTTACAAGCGATATCTTCTTTATTTGTAGAGATATAATAATATAAGATGAGGGGTGCAATTTAAAAAAATGCTTTGGAGATTTACTAGGGGTAGTTTTAAAAACTATATCTTTTACTTTAACTTTATCTATTCTCGCTTTGTCGCTTTGTGTTCTGCGCGGTTCTTTTTGCTTCTTCCCAAGTGGTTCCTATTGGTTTTTAATATTTTCCCTATCTCCTTGCCCCATGTAGTTCTAGATCTTCCCCTTTTCTTTTGTTTTTGGGCCTTAGCTTCACATATTTGTTCCATCGCCCTTTCATCTTTCATCCGTTGTAGATATCACCACCAGCTAAGTTGTCTTCTTTCAATGAATTCCAATGTTGGTACGATTGATAGTTCTTCTCTTATTTATTAGATAAACATGTAAAATGTTATGTGTACGAGGTAGTCGTCTCTGCGATACGTAGGAGTTTCACCGGAGTAGCGGGTTGCGTGCAAAAATGGATTCTCGCTTTGTCAGCGTCCGCTTGTTTATTTTTCGTTCAGTTTAGGAAACGAGAGCGTGCGTTGAGTTTTGTGTTACGTGTTATTCGTTATAAATATGTAATTATTAATTTAAAATGTGTAATGTGAACAAGTAAATAACTTTATCTGTGACTTTCCGAATTTGTTCTACGACGGCACTAAAATAGTTTGTAAAGTGTGCCAGAAACATTTGATGTGCTGGGACAAGGCGGACTGTAACAAACATGCAAATACCGAAGAACACAGAAATCGAAAAAGAGGACGTGCCAACGAAAACTGCCTTTAATTTCATGTGTTGTCATGATGATGACCTGTAATTTGTCGCTTCGCTTGCTCGAAAAAGAACCGTTTCAGAACTTTTGGTATAAGTATAACCCCGAGTTGCGGTTGCCAACTACGAAAACGGTACGTAAGCATGCTGAATTTGTACGCAAAGACGTGGAAAGGAAAAGAAAATCTACATTAAAAAATCAGTTGCTTTGATCATATATTGGCGAGACAACAGATTGTAAAACAAAATCTATTCTAAATCCTATAGTACATATACTGGACCTTCATAAACCGACATTTCCACTGTTAGTTGCCAGCAAAGATGCCGAACGATCTTTTTCAAAACATACACATTTTTTCACCACGGCGAACATCATTCAACGAGACAATTGAAACATATCTAATGCTGTCAACTTTTTACGTCTCTTATCTAGTGGGACTCTTATCTAGTGGGGTACTGATAATTGAAGATTACAGGGAAAGAACCAGGAAGGTCACATTTTTGCAAAAAATAAGTTCTGTGACGCAATCTATAGTTCACCAGCGGTAGTTTCATGTGTCAAAAGATCATGGGAAAGAAGCGGGAACGTACCGTGGCTTAACACCTTTTAATATTTGGCATACAGGTTAAAAACAAGGAATGTCCATACCAAACCGGGAAAGAACGAGGAATGTCCCAGAATTTTGTAGTAGCTGTAAATTTTGTGTTGGCATGTTGTAGAGGTTATGGTAAGCGGTTAGGTTATTTTTGTTATGGTGTTTCGTGCATTTTCGAGGATTTTGTTAAGACAATAAGTTCGGATACTGAAGAAGCGCTTTGTGCAGCAGTTGCATTGACTAAGAAAAGAGCTAAGACTGGTCGAATGCATGAAGTTTTAAAGAAACTAAAACTGTACTCACATGAGGAAGGCGATCCATGCGGTTATATCAGACTGAAGTGCTTCGAAGTTATCGATAAACACTAAAGACAACGTATTAGGCAGTACTTTAATGCGTTATGCAGTAACGATGAACAAAACATATATCTCTGGCACCCATTCAAAGACGCAGAGCACGCCAGGATGAAGAATCTGCATCTTATCATCAGGCAAGTTATACATACATAGTAAAAGTAACCCGAAACGGTAATGCAGAAGAAGTGCCCGTGTGTTATAAGGCATTTATTTCGATTCATGGTATTACAGGCGAAACTAGAATATATTCAAAATCGTTGAAATCTTCCGGTGTTGCCCCAAAGATCAGCGTGGAAGCATAGTTCGCAACACAGAAAGTTGCATCAGAACACCCTTACTACTGTAGCTGCCCACATCTCTTCATTCAAAAGCAGATTAAGCCCCTACAGTTTGAATGATTCCAAAAGTTGTATCTTCCGGAGGAGTTGAATATTAAGCGAATGTTCGAAATGTTGAAGGAAAAAGAGCCTAACGTCAAAATTTCGAACGATATTTAACAAGAAATTGAATATTGCGTTTGGATATCCACGGAGTGACACGTGTAGCCGTTGTAACGAGCTCAACGCCAAGATGAAATGCCTTTTTGGCAAAGAATCAGAAAGTGATGTAAAGCAGCTCCAGGTTCGGCTGTAACTGCTACATAAGAGGAAAGCACAACACTTTTACACGATGAAAAGAATCTCGAAAGAGAGCGCAGAAAGCAATAGATTTTTGTGCCATCGCCATGGACTTCCAAAAAATGTGTGTTTACCTAACATTTCTACAAACATTACTACTTGCGTCAACTCTGTATATTCCTTCAATGTGTGTTATAACTGGTCGATTAATAACGCCTATGCCTATTCAGAAGTAAGTGCATAAAGACCTGATGGAATTGGCGTCATTTCTGTTTTCATTTTATCGTTACGCCATTTAGATGAAATGTTAAGCACCTCCGTATCTTTGCGATTCGTGCGGGCAAAGCAAAAATTATGCCATATTCCGACTCTCAACTTTGCTATATCTTCGATGCGTTCCCCGAACGTGGATATTCCTGTATAGAATGCGATAAGAATATGGATTTAGTTTAATCTCAAACATGAGCAAGCTACCTGAAGATTGGTACACACTACTAAGAAATGACACAAAAACCCTGTCCTTTTGAAGTTCATGAAGTTGTAAAGAAATGGTAAGCCAGATGGGCGGTTCTTCATGGCAATATCTAAAGAAGTGTCGCACGAATTCAGCCAGTACGTGAAATCAAAGCTGTCAGAGAACATCCTCGTTTTCTGATTCACAGATCATCGTTTAATGGCGGCCAGCTTTAATAAGGCTTGCAGAACATGAGTTTCAACTCCCCACACAGTTGTACAATGAGGCATTGCCGATAAGCTATGAAAAATCCCAAAATATTATGACTCTAAAGAAATTCCGTGACAGTCCAAGCGAATTGCCCTGCAGGATTACCACATACGGCTGAAACAAAACAAGCCCAGGAAAAACAAATAGAAACTGCAGAAACAATAATCAGTGAATTTTCTTCCTTGTTAGTGGTTGAAATTTCTGACGAAATACTAAACATACTACCTGGTTCTTTCCTGTTTTTTTAGGGACATCCCAACTGTCTTTTTTCCTGACGAAAGGCACACATAACATAATTTTTTTAGTTCTTATATTACTTTTAATATCTTTGTTTATATTATTTCATGTATTTGGGTTCTATATAAGTTTCTAGACTAATTTTTGCCGTTATTGGCGTTTCGAGATAATAAATGGGTGTTTGTTGAGGGTTTTAAAGTTTAAAATCCATTTTCTCAAAACAAGGTAATGCAACATTCCTTGTTCTTTTTCCTATGTACTAATTGGCCTTCTCTTTTAATGTTCGGTAATTCCGATGCAGCACCTTACTTGATAACGCTGCTTAAGAGGGTGAGTGTTTCACAGCTTTTCAGCTTATAATTCTTGATTTGTTCTGTCTATTATTATTCGATTTATTACTTATTTTTTTGGTATTGCACTTACTGAAGGAGGTGCACGCCTATGCTGCGCAGAGACATTACCTTGTAAGTAACAAAGAAAGAAGCAATTAAAGAAATTTCTAATATTGCCAATAAACAAGAAATTAATATTTTCTTTAAAGTAAAATATTTCCCTAATTATAAAAGATATGAAAGTTTGACTAGATACACTTATAGTTCTCTTTATTTCGCTAGTAGGTAAGGTGGTAAGAAAATGGGGTCAATTAGTAGGTACAGATACAACAATCTGTATATCATATGTTGTACTTACGTATAAGGAATGTACATAGCACCATACACATCAAATTGCCTATAAAATAAAAATCAAACGTCAACCAAAAGGAGGGTCGTCACCATCGCAATCCTCGGTGTCCAATTTCACTAAGTTTGGCGTTCCCATCCCGAACCCGGTGAACACCTTTTGTCACACCTCACGACGGGCCAAAGACCCCCGAATCTCGCACAGGTCTTTTCAGCTCTACACCCGAGCCTACAGTAATCTTCCCATCAGAAGAACGCGTACGTGTGTACTTGTAGACGAATCGAGGAGATACAAAGAGAACGTCATACCTTGCCAGACAGATAGTTAGAATATATTTAAACTAATGTCGGAGGGAATGTTCCGTTTGCACCAGCTTTGGTGGTGGTGTTTGCATCTATCGTCTTGCGTGAAGGCATAAGCAATATGCCGTCAGAGTTGTCTTGGTAAGGCGGGTAAAGGTGTGGTTATTTATTATGTATAACTGGTGTTGGATGATGATTCTTTCTTCTGCGTTCCGAGATAGTATTCAAATTAGCGGCAATATGACGACAAAGACACTGCGGTCCTAAAACTTTAAGCATACTTTACACCATCGTAAATTGGTGTAATATGTTAGCAAATATTTGTTAGGAAAAAAACATTCATGGTAAAATGTAAATCGCATTAAATAAAATGTTGAAAAGAAAATAGGTTTTGCTCTATTTTCTTCTTTTTAAAAAAACCCAAAATTTTTAAAGACTCTTTCACCTCCGCCAAATACATCCCGGGCCCAAATTACTTGAAACACTCAATATTTTGTAGTTTCTTATAAAAAAATAAAACTATACATGTATATATTTTTTTTTATAAAATTATTGAAAAAATAAACATATGTAAATATTAAATAATTTAATTTTGTCTTTGATTTTTAAACCAATTCTTCGGCATTTTCAATCAAATATGATTGTCTCTTTTATATCTTCATCTCCCCCCTCTCTTTTTTTCTTCATTAATATTTCCTTTGTAGGGTTTTCTCTTTCATATACCTTACTTTTTAGTCTTTCCCTCTGTTTCTGGTTAGGTGGGTGTTTTGGGCCAACGTAAAAAGTATTGATTTTTCAAAATTTTTTAAACCCTTTTTTTGCCACTGGAAAAGGAGCATTATCTTGCATAAATATACACCCTGTCGGTTCGCTCCTGGTTTAAAAAATACGGTAATAACGTTTTTTTTAAACATTTATGTATTCAACCATTTTTCTACAAAATAAAAGGGGCCCGGGGTTTTTACAAATCCTCCCCAAATCATAACCTGCGGGGGGTGTTTTAGTTCGAAAACCCTGGACTCTGGGACGTTGAAGGTCGTCTACGAAAAAATTGTGCTGGACAAAACCCAAAAAAGGGCACTCGTCATAAAAACCTTTAAAAAATAAAACATTAATTCGTAAAAATCATGTTTTTAAAGTTATTCCCTTTTTCCAATTCTCGTCTGTGAAATGTCGATATTCTCTTTCGTTGAAACAGATTTAATTTTTTCTGTTAAACGGCTTTTTTTCAGGTCTTCCGCCCATTAGGGGATTTTTTGGCAATCGGGGCCGACAGTTCTGCTCGTCTCTATTCCTCTCTCCTGTAAATTTTTTTTAATCATTAATTTGGAAATCTTTCCAAAGCCTATGAACAATTTCACGGTCAGATTCTTCGAAGTTTTTTTTTTCCGACCGCACTTTCCGTCTTGTTTTTTTTTGTTTTATTGTGAAGAACTTGTATAGCGGCTTTTTGTTCCTTTTAAATCTTTCCCGGGCATTTTCTACAAAAAACCCCAAATATTTCAATTTTTTGCAAATTCCAAATAATTGATTATTAAGAGAGAGATACAATAACATACATATATATACATTCAAACAAATTCAATCTGTTATTCTTAAAAAATGTGCTTTTACTCAAATGAACCTTTGTTGAATTAAATAAATAATTTCAAAGATATATATTTGTTTGATTCAAGAACTTTTTTTTGTGTGGGTTGGCAATAGATTCCCATCCAAGCCCCAATATTCTTGACGGATGATCAAAATTTGGGGCTCGCTCGTCTTGATGGAACATAACTCCTTTGATTAACGAGCTCTGAACGTTTCTGGATGATGAATCCGAAATTGCTCAAATATCACAATAACTTCTGAATTGATTGTTTGGTTCCCTTTGTAGAAGCTCAAAATCAACTCCTTTAAAAACCCACCATACTGAGGACATAATCTTCATTCTGTTAGGTTTTTTCAATGTTGTATGAAGACAGGGGACCAAGACCGTTTTTCTTTTTCATCCCCAAATTTTTTCAATCGCTCCAAAAATGGATCGTTTTCTTCGCATTTAATGACCACGTCGCAAATGTTTATGCATGCCAACAAATGAACTTGTTTGGGTTCATGGGGAACCCAATTATAGTCGTGAATGGTCGAATGATGGATGTTCAATGTTCCTGCAATCTCTCGTATCGTATAATGCTGGTTTGACTCAATTAATGCCTTTATTTTGTCGTCATCAACTTCGGTCGCCCTTTTTGACCGAGGAACGTCGTTCTGAAAAAAGGACCAAATTTTACGCAAAAAGCAAGCTTGACTGCGTTTTTTCTCTTTACGGAAGTAAAACAATAAAATACGACGAAAATGCAAGCTTAGTCTTCCATCTTCAACTTATTATAAAATTCTTAAAATGTAACGCTGCTTTGAATCAATTAATGCCTTTATTTTGTCGTCATCAACCTCGATTGGCCCTCTTGACCGAGGAACGTCCTCCTGATCATAGTCACCGTAAGCTTTACGCAACTTTTCACAAGCTTGACGGACGTTCTTCTCTTTACGGAAGTAAAACAATAAAATACGGCAAAAATGCAAGCTTAGTCTTCCATCTTCAACTTATTATAAAATTCTTAAAATGTAACGCTTGTTTGAATCAATTAATGCCTTTATTTTGTCGTCATCAACCTCGATTGGCCTTCTTCACCGAAAAACTCGTTCACCAAAGTCATCAAATTTTTAAACCAACCACAAGCAAACGGCTTTTTCCCACGGAAGTAAAACAATAAAATACGGCAAAAATGCAAGCTTAGTCTTCCATCTTCAACTTATTATAAAATTCTTAAAATGTAACGCTGGTTTGAATCAATTAATGCCTTTATTTTGTCGTCATCAACCTCGGTTGGCCGGCTTGACCGAGGAACGTCGTTCTGATCAAAGTCATCGTAAACTTTACGCAACTTTTCACAAGCTTGACGGGGGTTTCTTCTCTTTGGAAGAAAAAACAATAAAAACATTAAAAATTATTGTTTCTGTTCCATTGTTCTGTTAACGAAATATAGTGGTCCCGGTTCTTCTGTCGTAATACATGACTTAACCATTAGAGATGAAGGGTGTTTAATAGATTTGATTGTACATGCTTCTCTATAACGCGCTGAAGGACGTCGATGAACAAATTGACTTCTCTCCGTTAGCACCTTCTAGCCGTGGTTCGTCGCTATAAATAATCTAGGAAAAACTAAAAAAAAATGTAGAGAACCGTTAAGCGAACTATAAGGATGAATTTGATCAAAAATACGGATGATAAATGAAGCTTATATTCTTTAGCTCATTGAAATCAAATCACCTTCATTTTAGATGTCTGTCTTGGCTTATTTGCCAGACGTCTGCATTTCAAGCCTGCTTCACGAAGACGTCTAAGGACTGTTCGGACTGATATTTGTATATCTTCTCCACTAAGAATTTTATGAACACTTTTAAATGGGTAAAAATCGATGTTTTTTAACCACTATACGATGATCATCTCTGTTCTGCGACCTTTCCCGGGAAAATTTTCCTTAATTTAAATTTTCCCCTTCTCGAACAGTTTGATGTGATACACCCTCTTTTTATGCAACTTCACGTTGAGAGAACTCGACCATCTCTAAAAGAGCAGAAATTCGAACTTTTTTCTCTATGGTTGTATCCTTCTTCTTCCCCATTATGATAATAATTGACCGCGAAAATAAGCACACACAAATAAAATTAAAACTCTTTGAAATATAAGTTAGAATGTGTGGAATGTCTTGAAAAACATCATACCCGAAACTCAACTACAACGTAAGAATTACAACATATTGAAGATGTCTATAAGATAATAGCGAGGAAGTTAAAGAAACAACAAAAAACAGCATTGGCAATATGCCAAAAAGGATTGAGGAAATAATAAAACACAGAGGAGGAACAAGCGTATATTAGTAAAAATATGATCCTAATTCGATGGCAAGGGACTTCAACAAGGGGACGTGGTAAACTTGATGTTAGGGTTACTTTATATAACCATGATTTTCATTTACAGATGCAATCCCGACGGCGAACTGTCATTTCCGGGATTCGGCGGTGCTTGCGGCGGAAGCTCGTCCGGCATGGCATACTTGAAATCGGCACCATATCCAGTTCCGGGGCTCGGTCTGCACGGACTACAGACGGTAGAATCACTGCATTCATCGATGGGTTACCCAGGAGGTAAGAGCAAAAACGAAGACACTTTATCGACGTAATTTTTAATGCCCCAACAATTATGCATTTTATGGCCAGCACTATCACTTAAACAAGTAAATTTTACCTATGGCGCATATTTAGGGCACGCTTATACGTAACCATTTTTAAGGTTGTCATCCTTGATTGGTTTGATTGGTTTTCCTACCAAAGCAGGGGTGGTTCCCTTTTCATCCCAACACTGAAGCTTTGTAGCCATTGTATTATTCCTTTTTTTTTTGTTTCTTGAACAGGTTAGTTCCCCAATCAGGTTTAAGAGCCTTTTAGTAAATCTTTCTCCATTGGTAGTTCAATTGTGCTTCGCATAGCGAATCTGCGCTGAGCCAACGCCGCACATTCGAAAATAATATGAGAGGCTGTTTCCTCCTCCTCATTCAAAGTCTACATAAAGGCTCATCTTTGTAAATCCCTGTTAATAGACATGCTGCTTCTTCCCATCATCCATTTGCTGTGCTTTTACCCAGCTGCATGTTTCCAATTTAATTGGGTTGTGTTATGATCCACTCATTAATTGAAACCACGCACTCCCTTTTGATAATACCTAGACCCGGTTCAGGCCCTACATAAATCATTTTTTTAACCTTCCCCCGCTAGCTGGGCTGAAAATTTTATTTCCCACATGCCCCTGTGCCCTGGCCCCCCACACCAGTGTGACCTTGTTGGGGTTTTGACAGAGCCATTAGGGTTTTTCAGGCACTCCCATACTTAGGTTTGGAGGTTATATGATGGTGCTAGTGCCTTTAAAGGGTGCCTGACTGTCAGAAAAATGCAAAACCTTTTCCCTGCGATCGCCGACGCAGACTCTCCGACGCACAGGTTTGTATAGCATATATTTTTTATTTGAAATACCTGGGAAAACGCCCAAGTGATAACATACTTTTTATCCCTGGTTTTCCTCATATACACCAACGCCAGAGGGAGTGCCCGTTTTGGACCCCCTCTGTGTACCCAGGGGGTTTTTTCCCCTCCTTCCCCCCCCTTCTTCCCAATTCCCAAAAAAACTTTGAAAAAGGGTTTTTCATAGGAGATCCTGGGGGGGTTGTTTACCCCTACCCATATCAAAAAGGGTTTTTTACTACTGCTTCAAACCCCCTGTGCCCAGATCCACTGTGGGATCTCCAGTTGCCAGTATTTTTCAGTCCGTATGCCCCATTCTGGCTTCCCCCTTGATATAAATCTCAAGAGGAGGTATTTTTAAACAGGGTTTTCCCATAGCAGCTGTTGGAAGTTTTTTTAATAGCTCCTATTATACATAGACATCCCAGTTCTAAATTTTTCGAAAACTAGTTATCGCATGCTTTGTGTGATTTTTGGGCCCAACCAAACCAGGCAGCCATAAGTTATCATGGGCCTTACCACCGTAGCGTACAACCAGTACGTCATATGTGGTTTGAGTTCCCATAGTTGTCATCCTTAGATTAACAAATAGTTTTCAAAACACCATGCGCCTGGTTAGAAAATCAAGTTTTTCTGCAATTTAAACGTTAGTCAAGTTAAAAATTAAGTTATCTCGATGAGATAACTAAATAATATTTACCATTCATTGTCTGACTGATTCAGAAATAGTAGCACACATAAAGCGTGGCCGCCAAATGCTTAGGTGAAAGATTTCCTGTACGTATCTAGTAGTATCTAGCTTTTGAAATCATTGAAATAATTTGAGATTTTTGCGAAGCGCCGTTGTTTGTTTAACGCCCGACATTTTAAAGGACTTACATGCTAGAGTGGCGATTCAAATTCGATTGAATATTCCTTGGTATTTTTTTAAATATCAAATAGATCTATAGATATCTATTCATATTCGAGATAATTTCTTTAAAATGCCTAGATGTTCTTGAAACAATTTTTTGTGGTGATTCTGTAAATAATTTTCGTTTTTACCCATCACTTCAGAATTTTACGCAATAAGAGGCTTAGACTTTAGGGATTTTAAGTAATTGAAACATAAATGCATTCAAACAGCACTTCACACAAAGATCATTCTTACAAAATATATTTTAAAAATATAAACAATTGTCTTAACAATTTTGGAACTACTGTAACACAAAAACTGCATTAATGTTCAAATTGTCTCTTATTTGGCTTCCTTGCATATTTTCCTTTGTCTTTATTGTCCCTCTTTAACATACAATAGTTGTCGGCCATCATTGCTTCATTTCGTCTCCTCTAGCACCCCTTTTTCATCTCCTCAATATCTTGGTAGAAGCGTTCTCCGTGTTCTTCACTATAACGTCCTAGATTTTCTAGAAAGTAGTCAATGTGAGAGTGTAGAAAGTGAACTCTTACACTCATTCTACAAACTTCCTGAAATTTCTTAACATTGCGTCAACAATTTCTTTGTAGTTCGGATCGTCTTTATTCCTACAAAATTCTCAGTAACAGATCTGAAATCTGTCCATTTTTCTCTCTTATTAATCGAGTCCTTAAAATCTTTGCCATTCATCAGTTTGCGAATTTGAGGACCAACAAAAATGCCAGCTTTCAATTTATCTTGTGTGATGGAAGGAAATTTGATTGAAAGATACCTGGTCAAACTTAAACTTGTTTATAGAGCAATTTAAATTTTCTTCATTAAACCCCAATTTTTTGTAGTGGTGGAGGTAACCCCTTTGTTGGGATCTACAAGCGGTTCATGCAAGATGCTTTACAAAGCACAAAAATTTCTTTTGTCCAAACCCCACATTCCAATCCCCATCCCCCCCCCCTTTTCCCATTCACAAAGAAAGCACAAAGACATTTTTGTGAATAAACTTTTGTCCAAAAGTATTCCTATTATTTTTCGCCAAAATTAACCAACTGTGTTCCTCATAATGAGTACTGTCTAACAGTCTCTTTATCTTCTCTAATAGCTCTTTCATTTGTGCTGAATGGGCTACAGAAATTGAGCCACATAAATTTCTTGAAAGTTTGATCAAGATACAAAAATTTTAAGTAGAAAGGAAACTAGCTAGAAAATAGCGCTAACACATGAATAGTTTTGCCCCCAGCGTCATCAGCATTTTGGCCAATTTTTTTGCTATAGGTGGTGGACATCCACTCCGGTTTATTTGCTACCCTCTGGGGGCGACCGTCTCTTTGGGGATAGGTTCGCCGAAAGACATATTCAGTGCTGTTTTGGAGATTAGCAGCATAAATCAAAAGGGAGACCAACCTAAAAAATTTGCTCAGAACCATGTCGATGAGGGGGTAAAGGGGAAAATTTCATTTTTCTGCTACATTGTTTCTGCCGGGGAAAGATTCCCCCAATACCATGAGCTATATTAGCATTAATTTTTAGTTATGTTCAATTGGCTTCAGATCCTGATTGATTTGAACTTCATTAGCCTCCAGATGGAAATCTGTGTGCAAAATTCCCATTTGCCCATCCCCTTTTACAACGGAAAGAAAGCATTTTTATTTAAAACATTTGTTTCAATATTTGACATTTACATTCCAAGGCAAGCCTGTTTTTTGGGATAAAAACCGACGCGCAATTGGGAAAAACCCGATATTTTTACCCTTTTAACCACTGTTGCATTTTGTTCGCCCAGCTAAGGATGACGGCATATGTACTTCTCTATTTGGTTTCGCCTAGCAATCGGAATAATTTTTGCCTATTAATTCGGGGAATTTGCGGTCGCGCATGTGTACCGAACATTTGCGTTTTCAACGTTCGATCACACGGATTTCACCCGCCCAGATAAATATTTAACGTTGCGTTAAACGTATTAAAATGCCGAAATAAAATTATGAATAGTTATTAAATTCCAATTTCACTAACCGTTAAGCCTGTAAAATATCGTCCACAAAACAATAACGTATAGGTATGTAGGCGCGTATGAGTTTGCCCGTGTTTGTTGTGCGCTTTTTGCAGGAAATTGCCGAGTGATGATAGTTGTTATCATTGTACAGTGCTGTACACTATCGCACATGGATAACGCTGAAAGAAAAAAGAGGATTCATTCTAGCAATATCTAGTTCATCCGGCAGTTTTAATTAGTTCCCGCTATGGAACTGCAAGAATATACAGGGTGATTTATATTAGGTATGAAAAATTTTGACGTCTTATTCGGGAAGTCATTTAAAACAAAAAAT
Source organism: Dynastes hyllus (assembly GCA_029619255.2). Taxonomy (NCBI): domain Eukaryota; kingdom Metazoa; phylum Arthropoda; class Insecta; order Coleoptera; family Scarabaeidae; genus Dynastes; species Dynastes hyllus. The sequence goes on from JAROYC020000007.1 coordinate 2,559,743, forward strand.
GTTAAATAAAGATATGTCCTAACCAAAAAATTAATGCTAATATAGCTCATGGTATTAGTGGAATCACTTCCAGCAAAAAACAAAGCGAGGGGGGCGCGTAAACCCATGAACATGTTTTTGCCTACCGGCGTCATCAGGGGGCCCTACCTGTCCTTCTCCCTCGCTATTGTTCTTCATCTCTCGAATATATGTTACCATTCTCCACGAACAGAATCACAATACATCTCCCCACGCCACCTAGCGTCGAGGAACACAGACATGCTGTTTTTTGGGTATTGTTACTAGGCAATCTCTTCATGTGTATTTTAATACATCATGGTAAGCCTATAGGAATCGTTTAAAGGTGTGGACACTTAGGCGCCATGCCTGCTCGATAGGTGGTAGGAGTCTGCATCCCGAGTCGTTGTTGCTATTCTCTAGGCAGCTCTTCGATGACGTCACGCTGTTTAGGGGATGTATTGCCATGCACCATATTAGCCTAAGCGATAAAGGAATCGTTTTTTTGCATTTTTTTTTTTAAATTTTAGGACTTCCGGTAAAAAGGATGCCAGTCGTCAACTGAGCCCTTCTTCGCATCCCATTCGATTTTATTTTGGTAAAACGAACTTTCAAAGCAAAAGCCAAACACGTAACCGAGCACCGTTTTCGTGAAAACATCTCTTCGTGTTCAAAAATGATTTTGTTAAGAATATAAAACTATTTGAACAATAACATCTTCACGTTTTTTGTCAAATACAACGGACAGTTAGTGAATTGAGTTGGAATAGCATTTTCTTTACGCCTAGAATTTTTTTAAAATTCAGTTTAAATTTCCCCCGGGCTTTTAACCGTAGCTGTTTAAAAAAAAATAATATCTTCTTTTATTTTAAAAATGTAACTCACAAACAAAACACAAAAAAAACGACGCCATCTTGGGGTTTGGGTTATTTTTTTTTATCGTTCCAGAAAAGGTTTTATCGCTTATCCCAAAAAGAAAACATTCTTCACCAAAAAAGTAGGAAATATCACTACGCAGTATTTTTTTAAATAAAACCGATATAATTTGGGTAAACCAATTCAAAACGCAGAGATGGTCTCAGTGTGTAAACGCGTTTATATGGCCTATGCCAAAATACGTCACAGCTTGCTGACGTTAAAGCGTGTAAGCCTTGGGTGTATCGTTGGTAACGCCTTGTTTCGGGAGCTGCACATCCTGTTCTGGGAACAGTTGAGCCTGTTCCAGCTTTGAACGGCGTTTCTGGCACCCATAAGGAAACACATGGGATTTTGTGCCAGAACTTCTATAGCCTACCTACTCATCTAAAATGCTTATTGCAGTGAGTAATAGGCACAGAGCACCGCTTGTTAAATGCTGTTCGTAATACTATGAGTATTAGTGTACGTTGCTAACAGATGGCGCTACTCGATAACTTAGTACCGATGAGCTGTGGCGACGGGTATTATTTTTTAATTAATCTATTATTCGCTTTCGAATAGCGATGTTAAATATGCATTAATTTAAACGGTATAATTTAAAGTAATTGACCCAAATCGCCCCGGATTAAAACGTATATAAATAATTTCAATTACAAATATGTTTAACCGGACAAATAGAGTTTATGGAATTAATGATATCTGCCTATTCCCTGTCCTTCCGCTGATGCCATCGTCGCACAAAATTGAACACAATTTTGCAATTAAGCAATTCAGTAACTAATCAAATGAGTTCGTCGACATCCATGAATATATTTAAATACAGGGTGAGTCGAAAGGAGTGTATTCTATACGTGAAAATAATGTAAAAAAAGTCATATAATCTTATTCGATTTTCATTTATTTTCAATTTATAACCTTTTTAAATAATCTAGTGTTGATATATACTGCAAACACTAGTGTATACATATATATCTTTTAGAATTTCGACCGCTTGAAAAGGACGGTTATGTTCGCCGAAACGTTATACGTTTATACTGTTTATATGCCACAAAACTCAAGAGTTTTACGACGATTACGAATTATTCGTATTTTGTTTACTGTTGTCATGGTAACCAAACAATACTAATTCCAGAAACCATTTAAATGCAATGTCCAAACGCAAAACACGCCTTTGACTACAATACAATTACTGTTTTAAATTAAAGGAAATATTTTCTTAGCTCTTTTTTCTCCACTTAAAGACAAGTATACGAGGTGTGGCAATTAAATAACCGGACTGGTGCTACTATCGGCAAAGAGCGAGCACGCCACGGCAGGTTTCAACATGTCTGTGCTTGTAGATGCTTCCCCTACCCTGATCTCGATGGGCACGGTTGTACGTCGCTCAGTCTCAGAGTGTTCAGATCGAGCAACTAGTTAACCTCAAGTTTCTTGTGAAACACGAGGTTCTAACTACCCTTCGTGAACGAGTGAGAAGACGAAGACACGATTTGTGGAAGAGTAGATCCTGGATGCTCCACCAAGACAATGCGCCAGCCCATTCCGCCTTGTCTGTGGAGGCGTTCTTTGCGAAATTCGAAATCATTTCCCTTCGACATTTTGAATTAACAATTTGGCAACGTCAACTTCTGGATCTTTTGTTTACTGTTGTTACGGTAACCAAACAATATTGACACCAGAGATTGCATCCAGATCCTAGGCTCGCCTCTGACACTGTTTTTCTCTTTATTAATTTTTTTTTTTTTATTAATATTTAATTTCTCTTTTACTTTGAATATTAGGCATATGTATGCATTATTATACAAAAAAAACCCAAAATATATGGTGCTGTTTAAAAAAGTGACGTTTCTGGTGTTTTAGCTTAAGTAAAATTTATTGTTTCCTAATGAATACCTTGTATATCGCGAAGGCGTGTTGATACCATGTCTAGGTAGGGCCGCGTATGCAATTTAACTTAATAAAAATTTACGCCAGAATATATTTCCGTTTTGGATTTTCTGAAGGAGACAAATATCTCCTGCATTTGCTATTTGAACATTTAGAACAATTCTTATTCCATACCTTGAAACATTGAATATCTTACTTAGCTGGTCACTGCCGATGCCGCATGCGAAAACTTGTCTAATGCCCAGCTTTTCTCGTTTAGGTAATCAACGGAAACAACGAAGAGAACGAACCACCTTCACCAGAGCCCAATTAGACATCTTGGAATCTCTCTTTGCGAAGACCAGGTATCCAGATATCTTTATGAGAGAAGAGGTCGCCCTAAAGATCAATCTTCCCGAATCTAGAGTACAGGTTAGTACATTTTTCTTCCATAAGTGCATATTCCCTTCTAGGTTCCATTGTTGCCTTAAGACCGGACTTTTAATTGCATCATTCAATACTGACCATACATAATTAACGATCTTTTGATTATGTTTTTAACATTTATTAATAACAATCTGAAAAATATTTTAGCATATTAATCGTTAAAATGAAAATTACAAAAAAAAAAACAGGAAAATTAAGATTATTTTAAATGACGACTAATATCTTGCATGACCACCTCTTGCTGCGATACAAGCCTTAACCTGAAAGGCAACCTCTTCTTATTTCTTGTAATCGTTCCGAGAGGTTTTGCTAACATCCTTGGAGGATTCATATGTGCTAGAATTTTCCTACCCGTATTATTCCATAAATCGAGCTGGCCAATTTAATTCCTTGACATTCACAGCGATAAACCCGTCTGTTACGATATTCGTCATGTGCGGACGAACGTTATCGTTCATTAAAATGAACTCTGCTCCACGAAGAGCTGCAAAGGGTTCTGTAATAAAGATACCTTAATGCCGTCATAGACACAACCCCATACCATATCAGACCCTCTACAAAATCTAGCGATTCCTCTGCTAGCACCTTTCATGAATCGTCTCCAAACTCTTTCCCATTGATCATCGGTGAAGAGACAAAACTTTGACTCGTCAGTAAAGCGAGGTAATGTCTCTGCGTGGCATAGGCGTGCGCATTCTTCGGTAAGTGCAATCCAAAAAAATAAGTAATAAATCGAATAATATATAATAGAACCAATCAAGAATTATAATATCTGAAAAGTTGTGAACCATTCACCCTCTTAAGCAGCGTTATCAAGTAAGTTGGCGGGCTGCATCCGAATTACCAAACATTAAAAGTAGAAGCACCATTATCAGTATTATCGCCCACTGGATAAGAGTCGTAACAAGTTGACAGCATTAGATATATTTCCACAGTTGTCTCGTTGAACGATGTTCGCCGTGGTGAAAAAATGTATTTATATTTTGAAAAAGATCGTTCAAAATCTAGGATGTAATACATTCATGATTAGGACTCTTTAATTTTGTGTGGGTTGGTGCTTCGTCCAAAATTTTTTTAATTTATAAAAACGAAATCTTTCTTTAACACACCCCGAGCTTTCTAAAACCGATTATATTTTGGTTAGGGATGATTCGTCCACTTTTGCAGCGAGTCCACTAACGATAACGTTTTATTTTTTAATTGCTCTTGCTCGTGTAATCCTTTATAGTTTTACGAATAGTTTGTAACTCTGTTTCAACGGAAACATCTTAAAATGTTGTCTGGCTCTCCAATAGCTGCAGCCGGGGATTTAATTAAGAATAAAAGCTTTTCTTTTAAATATTAGCGTAATAAAGTGCTGCCCATCCATGTTCCCAACGGGAAGAATCGGCTGTAGGGTTCCGAATACCGAACACTGTGCGTGAAATGATGGAGGACGTTTTGGGGTTTTAGAATCCCCTTTTATACTTTTAATGCATCTACTTCGGGTGGACATTGTCGAATAGTTTCTGTCACAAGATATAAAGCACGCTCTTTACACCTAACATGTAAACGAACGCATTGTCGCGGCACCATCGTTCACAAACATCAATACCTGACGTGGTGAGACTTGAAGGTTTTCTTTCTGCTGCACCAGTACACTTTTCCAGTCTTTTGCTATCTAGTAACAGTGAAAATGTCGGTTTATGAAGGTCTTCTCGTACATAACACTTAAAATGGAATTTGTTTTAAATCCTTTTTAGTTGTTCACATTGCACTTTTTTAAACTAATAAATTTTTTATTTAAACAAAAACAGCAAACAAAATACAAGACAAAAATAAACAAGCAGCTGAGAAAAGAATCGGTTTTTTAACAGCCGCCAACTCCAAAGTCCTATTTCCCAAACTTACCCGCTTTAAAAAAAATAACCTGTCCCCATTCCTCAATATCCCAATTAACATGTCGAGTACATTCGAATCTAGCTCTTCTATGTGCTGCAATCAAAGTAGGACCCGTGGCGTTACACCTGGAAACTAGTATATACTTCAAATTATGTTCTAAAAAGAACTTATATCTGTTGTGGTCTCCTAGATGTTTATAAAATTTAAAAAATCGTGCAATTTCTGGAGGGGGCTCTGCCCCGGGATTGGGCGATTAAATTTTCGCCCATAAAAGATCAAAGAGCTGACGTAGAGTATTTTTTTAATGTTCTGTGACGTGACTTTGATTATATAGCGAGATAGGGCTTGAACACTCCTTATAATATTTACTATCGTTGCTTATGTGACCCTAACGTCAGCATATTGCTGCTCATATTACTTTAACCTCTTTGGTTTCACACGATTTCTTAATACCGTTTCGTTTTAACGTACAAATTGATTTCTGCGACGTTGCCTTCCGATTAAAATCGGAGTTAAAATACTGGAACATGGATTAGCACAGTCTTTTCTACTTCTCTTTTTGGGATACTTTTATTGAATGCTCTATAAACTTAAATTCAATGTATACGTTCTAGTTAGAAATTAGCACTAAAGTAAAGTTTCAAGCAACTACTTAGAATGACGCAGATGAGAAGATTATCTTGCGACAAATCGCGACGGGCTGTACTTCTGGGTATTTTCGATTCTTCGCTTAGGTAACCAAGACCAAGCTGCGAGGGGTACTGCAAGATCACAGCGTCCATCATCGGAACGCTCCAAAAAACGAATTTCTTGTTATTCGGACACGAATCTTCGGATTGGCTGACACCCATCAATAAACTTTCGCACAATAGTAAGGCTCCTCGCGGCTTAAAACAGTCTTCTGCTTGAATGCAGAAGAACTGGCCTCTCTGGGGATCATTGATTTGCTTACACTCCTTATAATTTAGTACTGTCGCCTTGTATTTGACGGCTTCCTCATCGCAAACCCATACGTTACATCTTAAGCGGTAGTAACCCTCGAAACGAGTTGCTATCGGAAGCGTGGGGGTATTGGGTGGAAACGGTTTCAGAAGTTCAATAACTAGAGAAAACTCTTTCGGCTTGGTTTTCTTTACTGCAGAAACATGCTCCTTTCCGTTCGGTAATATACCTGTCAGGGTACAAGAGTTATCGATCGTCTTTTTCCATATTGACGTAACCGCTATTTCCGGTAAGATTAATGCAGCAGTTCCTAAGTTCTCATAGTCGCAACTAACGACGAGTATGAAACTGTGGTATCGTTTCATAGGCACGTCTTGAAAAGAAGGAGGAATTAGCGGCAGAAGCATTACCGTTGCTAATCGCAGAGAGAATAACATAATTGGGGACAGTTAACTGACGTCTGTCTTAAATAACACGTCAATGAACCAGGTGGTGGGGGCTTTTCATCTGATCTAATTACCCACAGACTACTACAGATGAGGGCCTTTTTTATAAAACGCGACATGTCCACATTTAAGCAAAAATCGTTCACAGATGGCATCACAATCTATGTTAATACATCGTCAATTCTGATCAAAGCAATATTAGTTCCATCCAATATACACGGCAAAGTTAATGTTAGTTTTAAAACGTAACATGTCCACAGCATTTACAGAATCAAAGATCAATTTGTCCATATGACCAGTAGGTATGGCTGAAGTTAAAGCAAAGTCCATATGCTTGTTAAGTCTTTGTTGAAGATTTGTATTGTTTATAATTACAAGTATAGTAAGTAGACGAGTTACTTCATAAATAACGTCGATTCTCGTTGCAATAATGGATAGAGAATTAGTGATCGGGTACTCTAAATCTGTGGCACTGGAACACTGAGACAAAACTACACTAAAACCCTTACCACAATGCTAGTAGTACCAGTATTGTGGTCTCGTCGAGAATTAGTGAATGAAGTGGCTGATAGGAGCAGTAGAAAACGACAACGTATTGAAGGAAAAGCGAGATTAGAAAAGAAGAAAGCAGGGTAAGTCTTACTGCTAACCCACTTTTGTACGTTTTGCTTGTGAATTAAATTTAAGATACGAATCAAAGTACCTACGGTTAGGAGAGTGGAATTACAAATGTGTGCAACCGAAAAATAAGAAATTTCATTGTAATGATATTCTAAAACAAATATTAATAAATACTAAAAGGATCGTTTGTAAGGAGAAAAATTAACAACAGCAGGATGTACAATTATCTCATTTACTGGAAGTTCATTATCTAAAGAGACATCGTGAACGCAAAAGCTCCATTACCAATAAATCTCACCACTTTCAAATAAAATACAAAGTGAAAAATTGTCTTGTTGTGCCCATACCTGCAGAACTTTCTTTCAAAAGCTTCTCAAACACAAAATATTATCAGCAACTTGTTTCTTCTTGTTTCTCTTTTTCTTCTTCCTCTTCCTCTTCTTATTCTTCTTCTTCCTCTTCTTCTTCTTTTCCTCTTCTCTTCTTCCTCTTCTCCTTCTTCTTCTTCCTCTTCTTCTTCTTCCTCTTCTTCTTCTTCCTCTTCTTCTTCTTCCTCTTCTTCTTCTTCCTCTTCTTCTCCTTCTTCTTCTTGCTCTTGTTATATATGAAATGTTTCGAAATAGTAAGTATATGATGTATCAATTTACTTCTAAATATTTTGATATTTTAGAACAACATATCACATGGAATAAGTGTTACAAATTTTGAAGGATAGAGATATATTTCATGGAAGCCTTTCGTATCTAGGGATTATTTTAAAAGGAATAGGTTTCCGTTGGAAAAAAGATGATCCTCAACGGGGATGGACGACTAAAAGAACACAGAAGAAATGATACCGCTGTATCTCCTAGAACAAAAAACTAACAAAAAAGAAAAAAGTAGAAAGAGCAAGGAAGACCCGGACAAAGAATAAGGACACGATTATAAAGATTCACACAAACGGAAAACTAAACCGAAACAGGGAAAAGGAAAATGAGATAAAACAAAGGAATTGGTTAGGGTGGGGGTGGAACGGAAAAGAAGACGAACTAGTGCAAGAAATGAAAAAGGGGAATATGAAAATATTAGGAATTACCGAAACCAAAAAGAAAAATTACGGTATAACGAAAATAAAAGGTGGATATGTGATGGAGTGGGGAAAAATAGAGGCAGAAGCACGCGCAAGGGCTGGAGTAGCGGTATTAATAAGTAAAGAGAAAGAACAAGATATAATAGATATAAAATATATAAACGAAAGAATCCCAACATTGGAAATAACTATTGGAGTAGAGAAGTGGTACTTCATTTGGGGCATTATCATTTGGGGCATACACTACGCCCCAAATGATAATGAGAAGATGGAAGAAAAAACTAAATTTTATGAAGAATTACAAAAAGAGACAGATAGGACAGAAAATAATAATGTTTTAGTAAGGGCAGATCTCAACGGGAGAGTGGGAAAGAAAAATAATGGATTGGAAAAATGGCTAGGAAAAGAGGGTGAAGAAGCTGTGAACAAGAATGGGATGAGAATTATCGATTACTGCAGGTAGAATGATTACGTAATAGCAAACACTAAATTCAAGCACAAGGAAATACATAAAATCACAAGATAGGAACCAATTAGAAAAGAGAAATCGATAATAGATTACTTTATATATAATATTAAAGACAAGAACGGAGGCATTGTAACATTGTGGAAAGAATATTTCGAAGAACTTTTGGAAGAGCAGGAACAACCAGAAAATCAACGTGAAAGACAAATACACGTACAAGATCAACGGCCAATAGACCAAAAAAAAAAAAACGAGGATCATGAAATATCAGGAGACGAACTAGAGAAAGCTAAACAGAAAATTAAACTAGGAAAAGCACCAGGGCATGACGAGATAACTGGGGAAATGATTAAATTTCTAACAAAGAAGAAAAAAAGAACTACTAGGTTTACTAAACAAAGTCAAAAAAGAAAAAAAAACACCAGAGGACTGGAGGATAGGAATCGTAAACCATTATATAAGAAGGGTGATAGTAAGGAATGAAAACTACGGGAGGTATCACATTAACAAGCATTATAGGGAAAGAAAAGAATCCTGGAGACAAGACTGAGAAAAAAAGGTGGAAGAACAATTAAAAGGGTCAGACAGGGTTTAGAAAAAAGGGGTTAAAGACCAGATCTTTATAATGGGGAAATAAGTGAGAAGGCAATACAAACAAACAAGCAGGTCCCGTGTGCTTCATAGATATGGAAAAGGATTGAGGGGATAAAAAAAGAAAAGGGGAAATCTTGGAAAAAAGGGAATAAACTTTTTGGGGAAAGGTTAAAAAGGGGGTTTTTAAATACGGGAAAAAACAATTTAAAATTTTTTACCCCTTTTTTAAATATCCTGAATGAAGAGCTAAAAAAAAATAATATGAAAATAAACCTAAAGAAAAAAAAAATGGTAATAGGAACAGCCAAAGAAAGACCCCAAATTAAAATTGGGGGGAAAGGCTGTAGAACAAGTAAAAACCCAGAGAATAGCGAAAGCGGGAAAACTCTTCAACATAATAAAAAGGGAAATTCCTCAACAAAAAGGGAAAATTACCAAAAGGGGAAAGGCCCAAGGAAGAATTTAAAAACCCAAAGCTCACCTACGCCTGTGAAAAAACTGGACAACAACAAAAAAGGGAGAGGAGTAAGCTGACAGCAGCAGAAATGAGATATCTGAGGAAAATACTAGGAAAGACAAGGAGAAATAAAATAAGGAATGTGGATTACATAGAGCAGTTGAACATAATACCAGTGGAAGAGACAATACAACAAGGACAACTGAGATTATGGGATATGTGCAAAGAATGGGACAAGATAGGCTAGTGAAAAAGTCAAGGAGAGATAAAATAAGGAACGTGGGTTACAGGGAGTAGTTGAACATAATACCAGTGGAAGAGACAATACAACAGGGACAACTGAGATTATGGGATATGTGCAAAGAATGGGACAAGATAGTTTAGTGAAAAAGGTGTTCGAAGAAAGATAAAGCGGAAAACGAAGGAGAGGAACACCACGAAGAACGTGGAAAGAGGAAGTAAGAGGGGCAGCGGAGAGAAAGGGGAGGGGGGGAAGACATTCCAGGATTAGCTAAGAATAAACTGGAGAGAAATATGGAGGGAACCAATGGGACTCAATTCCAAAGAAACTAAATCAACAACTCAGTTATTGTATTCGGCGATAATAATCTGTTTTTCAGAAGGCTACCTCCTAAAAAACCGTGTGCTAAATGAATGTCTGCATAAGATTTGTTAGTGCGTCTTAACAGGCTTATCGGTATCCTTGTCTTTACGTTACCGCCTCGCTTCTCACAGAATCACAATCCTTCGCCTCGCTACAAGGTATAACCTCGGGAATCTTCGAGACATCTCCCACTTTCTGTGGAGGCACATCATCGTTTCTCACGATATCTCACGATTTTTTGTAAGTAAGCTCACGAATTTCTCATTTTCTAAACTGGCAAGAGGCAGACGACAAATCATATGACAACGGCGCCGTATATGACCGCGTTAACAATCAATTACGTGCATCGAAAGTAAGGCTGCCCCAACTCTACATATTTTTGAAATACTTTATTGAAAACTCTATAAACTTAAAATTAACGTAATACATTCAAATTAGAAATTACCGCTAAGGTAAAGTTTCAAGTAATTACTTAGAATAACGCAGATGAGAAGATTATCTTGCAACAAATGGCGGCGGATTGTACTTCTGGGTCTTTTCGTCTCTTCGTTTAGGTAACCGAAGTGACGGTGCGCAGGGTACTCCAAGATGAAAGTGTCCATCGTCGGAACGTTCCAAAATGCGAATTTTTTATTAGCCGGACACGAATCTTCGGATTGACTGATGCCCATCAATAAGCCTTCGCACAACAGTATTGCTCCTCGCGGTTTAAAGCAATCTTCCGCTTGAATGCAGAAGAACTGGGTTTTCATGGGTCTGATGTTTTGCTTACATTCCGTATAATTTAGTACTGTCGCCTTGTATCTCACGGCTTCTTTGTCGCAAACCCATATGTTACATCTTAAGCGTATGTAGCCGTCGTAACGAGTTGCTACCGGGAGCGTAGGGGTTTTGGGTGGAAACGGTTTACGAAGCTCAATAATTACAGAATTGTTTTTCACCACGGTTTTCTTTATTTTAGCAATATGCTCCTTTCCGTTCGGTAATATACCTGTCACCGTACAAGATTCATCGATTGTCCTCTTCCATAACGACGTTACCACTATTTCCCGTAAGATCAATGCGGCAGTTCCTAACCTCTCTCCCTTGCATGTTACAACAACTATGAAACTGTTGTATCGTCTTACAGGCTTTCCTTGAAAAGAAAGATATATTAACGGCAAAAGCATTACTGTCGTTAATCGCAGAGGGAATAACATAATTGGGGACAGCTAACTGACATCTGTCTTAAATAACATGTCAATAATCCGGGTGGTGGGGGCTTTCCATCTGATACATGTACCCGGCAGGAACGAAATCAAATACAGGTGTAGGTTAAGAAAACCGGATACAGATTAAAAATAAACAAATACCTATTACATCAAAAATGGTGGAGCAATTAGTTACAAAATATGTTACTAGCCTTGAAAACGATATCGGCGAGATTTTTGTAATTTTCACTATTACTAACAGGAATTCTGTTATTCACCAATCTTTGGCAATTATTTCATTACTTTTTTTTATATAGAAATTTCAACGTTTGTTATCCAATGGTAAAAATATGTAAATCCATTATCCCACTTACCTATTATTTTCTTCATTTACATCTCACCGCTTACAAAACACCACCTCACATAACCTAAACTAGGAGTACGATTGCATTACCCTGCGTTCACGTAACGGAAATTGCCGACGACGATTCTAACATATATTTGTTTGACTCAACAAATATATATTAACCTTCAAACAAATTCAATTTATTATTCTTAAAAAATGTGCTTTCATTCAAATAAACGATTGTTGCATTAAATAGATAATTTCAAAGATATATAATTGTTTGATTCAAGAACTTTTTTCTCTGTGTGGGCTGGATGAAAACAACAAACAAGTGTAGAGAATGTATTGTCGGTGTTCAGGTGCGGTGTTTCGCTGAATACCATACAAAGTAGTCGGTATCGCGAAATCCTGGTGTCCTACATAAACGACCATCATTTGCTCTTTTATAGTTAAGCCGTGCACAAAATGTTTGGTAAATAAAGCGAATATATGCACACATTGGAGTGTTTTTATTGCCATTATTATTTTTTTTTGTTTGAAAACTGCATTTATTATATACTGGGTGGGGTACCACATCCACGTTAGTTTATATACGAAAAACAGCAAAATATTTTTAAAATATTTTTGTTAGGTTCATTCGGAGCAAGTTCTAAAATTGTTTTGAAATATACAGGCTGACTCAAAAAGAAGTTACACACCAAAGTTGTGAAAATTTAAATGGAATACTCTGTATATTATTGCATATTTTAATAGAGCAGGCTAAATTAAGGCAGGTTACTGCTACATTTCCTATACCTAATTCAAGATATTTAAGTATTTTTGAAAATGTAGGCTAAAATTTAAAAACCGTTCCTATTTTACATATCTAAGTTAGATATTTCTAATTGTATTCATTTTTAGTCCAAGCATTAGACTTGATGATAAAATAAAAATGATCCCTAAATGTTATACAAGCTGGACGAAAATATACTTTTGATTTGGACTATCATTAAAGTCAAATAACTTTCTTATATCAAATGGAATACCCTGTATTAATTATCGTATTTAGATTCTAATTTTAACCAATTATAAAATTGTATTCAGGTTTCCTATACTTATATCTAGTCTGGGCAAACAGCGATAACAGTCAATGTAGTAGATATGTGGTGCAGAGTCGGCGATTATTTATTTCACGCATTCACAGGGTCAGCACTAAATCGATGCTGTATGCGAGTAGTTCTGTGTATATGTAGGCTGTCGTAACTTATTTCGTAATTGTACCCTTATGTTTGCTTTAAAAATGTCGCAGTTAGGTACGTCGCGAAAACGACCAATGGCAGATACAATTAAAAACGTTACAGTCTGTTGTCTCGTCAACCCATAACCAAAGAAACTGTTTTTTCAATATGCGTTTCATTTTCTTTTCCACGTCATCGCGTACGAATGCAATATGCTTACGTGGCGTTTTCTCCGTTAGCAACCGCAACCCGGGATTGTATTTGTCCCAAAAGTCCTTAAACGGTTGTTTATCGAGTAAGCCTAGTGGCAAATTACAGTTTATCAACATAAGAATTACATAAAAAAAGGACTTCTCGGTGGCATGCCCAATTTTCGTTTTCTATGCTGTACGGGAAATTTTCGTGTCTGTACAGTTCCACCATTTGACATCAAATGTATTTTGCACACCTACAAACTATCTTACTCCCGTTGTAAAATAAATCGGGAAAGTCGGAAATAAACTTATTTACTATGTCTTAAAAGGGTCGTTTTTTAGCCTTCGACATGTTCACTAAGACTACAATTAATAACTACATCTGTATCGATAAAATCTAAAGGCACTACACTAAATAATCACTACGTCTATATCAATAAAATCAACACGCCCTATCCGCTCATAATCGACCAGCCCTCCCCGCCCACCTAAACACAGTCATTCCGTCACTGCGATTGCTCTCCAGTTACCGGGCTTTACTAATGAATCAAATATTTAACAGATGTTACCCAGTTTGTGATTTCACGGAAGACTTTTAAAACGGTAAGTGTTTCAGCACGTTTTATAATTTATTTCTTAACTTCGATTTTATGTGTAAACTTTTAAGCGCTCGCCACGCCTCTGGCTGTTACCGCATATTTACCCAAGTTAGTTATAAGGGTAAAATGTCGACCGTACAGATACTGGTAAAACTTCTTTATTCCAAATATTACGCTGTAGGCTTCCTTATCGATCTGTGAATATCGTTTCTGTGTATCAGTCAACTGGATTGGTTTCCCAAAACCATCCTCATATATCTGGGAAAGTACTGCACCCACGGCGCATCTGTTGCTAAAAGCAATATTGTAATTTAGCCCTAAATTCTGTTCGACTGAATCTCTTGTTTAATCTTTTGAATAGGTACATTACACTGTTTACTCCAATAAAATTTCACATTATCTTTAAGCAAATGATGCAGTGGACGTAAAGAATTGCTTAAGTTTTGCAAAAACCTTCTATCTTACTGGTAGGTATTTTAGCATGTTGAATAGCATATATTTTGCTTTCAGATTTGTGTATTTCTTTTTTTATCGATCACGTATCCACAGTATTCAATGGTATCTGCCATAAATTTACTTTTACTTAAATTTACTATAAAGTATTGTATTTCTGTAATTTCTTCAAAACCATCTCTAATCCTTCTAAATGCTCTTGATCTGACTTATCTGTGATTTTTATATCATCCAGAAATTCGGTTTTCCCTGGCACGTCTAATAATATTTCCTCAATTTCTCTTTGCCAGATCGCTGGCACTGATACGATTCCATATAACAGTCCCGTGCAGGCATAGAGTGGCTTATGTGTATTTAAGGTGAGTAGGTGCTGGTCTTGTGGACGTATGTCCCTCTAGATGTGTGAATTTTTTTTCACCTGCCATTGAACTGAATAATTCATCTATTGTAGGAAGACCACTTGTAAATTTTGGTTTAACGTAACTTTGAAGTCACCGCAGAGTGTTATTCGACCATTACTTTTCACCACAGGCACCACCGGTGTTGCCCAGTCGTCGGAACGTTCCATCTTTTCTAGAATACTTTCCTTTTCTAAAATCTGTATTTCTGCTTTCACTTTCGGTTGTAAGGAAAATGGAACAGATCTGGCTTTTAAAAACAGAAGCGCCAAACTCTCCGGGCCTGGCCTAGTTATAGTTGGTTTTGTTTTAACACTTGTAATAATTTCGTACTACGTGCTACGAAACTTAGACGAAACTAATAAGGAATTTTAAAGACGAAAATAAAAACAGATTCTGATGAAATAAAAGAAAAATAAACACTTTAGAAATTCTTACTAAGATCGTCCGCACATAATGCAGTCTACCCCGTAACTAACCACATCGGTAACCGTAACCCGTCGACTGCCGCTAACCCCTCCGTTTGTGGTGAATCACTCATTCGCGTTTACCGTTGTCGCATGTACGCTTTTTCGTATAGCTGGACATTTTCTTTCCTTATATGTATACACACCTATAACCAAACTTTATATATAAAAATGAAAGGCACACAATTTTTGTTAGTACTTATATCTCTTCGATGTCCATCAGATGGCCTGATGATAATTTTATGTCGAAATCGGTAGCTAATTACTAAAATAAAACTTTACCTGGTATTGAATTGAATTTATATTCATCTATCCTAGTTACATGCTATGAATACCAACTTAAGTAATTTCATCAATTTTCTAGAAAAGTGTTTCTGCCCTTTAATTGAGTTTTCGCAAAATGCCACAAATACTCGCTTGAATTTAGCTCTGGAAATTGCGTAGGTCAATCCAGAAGATGGAGTCCATTTTCGTGTATCCAATCTTTAGTTTTTCGAGCTATGTTGCAGAGAACATTATCTTGTTGGAAGAAAGTTTTCTAAAAGCTCATTTGAAAAAAGTTTTGCACTCGGTGGCTTTAATATCGGGCATTTAGGACCTTTATCTGTACTATTTAAGCTTTTCCCAACGGTTGTGCCCAAATGTTTAACCCATTTTGCACTAACTGCCTGAGATGACGTGCACCTTCAATCATAATGCGCCATCTCCGTGTTTAAGAGTGGGAACGACAAATCCTTATGAAATTCCTCAATTTTTGCGTACAAAGGTATTTCCCAGGTACCAAAAAGCATAACAAGGAATTATGGATGTATTATATTTATCAAAAGCAATGTTTATCTTTTAAATCTAGCATTGTCATGATGATAGCGATACTCTTTTCCAGATTTCAATTATCCAATGTTGGTGTCATTTCTCCCAGGACCTTCTAATCCTGTACTATTTAAGCATCTTCCAACCGTTCTAACCAAAATTTTTTAACCATCTTTTGCACTAATTTCTGCAGACGACTGCAAAGAAGTTTTCCTAATCCCGAAGAGAAAGTCTCTCTAATAGACGGTCATCTGTGGCTCTTTGGCTCTTGCATGCAATTTTTTAATAATTCGCAGAATAACATTTCTTTATTTTATTTTTTTGCTAATATTAAAATAACGAGTACTTTTTATACATTTTCGAAAATATACAGGTGCTCCGTTTTATTGTCCAAGGCTGTAAGTATATTTTCAATATAAATGAAAATTTTACAATAAGCCATATTTTTTCGGCGTGGAATGTCTGTATCTGTAAAGAAGGTTATTCCATAGAAAGATAGGAAAATCTGAACACAGAACTAATCTGGGCAAACAGCGGTAACAGTCAGAGAGAGTTCTGTGTATATGTAGGCTGTCGTAACTTATTTCGTAATTGTACGCTTATGTTTGCTTTAAAAATGTCGCAGTTAGGTACGTCGCGAAAACGACCAATGGCAGACACAGTTAAAAACTTTATAGTGGACATGCCGGACTTAATTTTTGATGGCGCTAAAATTCAATGTCTAGTTTGTAAAATCCCTTTAATGTGTTGGTCCAGAAGCCATTGTCAACGTTACATCGAAAGCAAACAGCATTCTCCTGCAAAAAGTGGCATACGAGAAGTTATGATTCCGTTTGATGCCGTTTGATTCCACGTATCTACCGTTAAATACAGGAGTTGTTCAAGGCTCAGTGCTTGGCCCTGTTATTTTCAGCCTTTATGTAAATGATATAGCCTCACTGCTTAACAATATCTACATTACAATGTATGCTGATGATATCTCAGTTCTTGTAGATAATACGAATCTTACAACAAGTCATTTGCTGGAGACTCTATACGACTGGTTTGCGCGAAACAAATTAGTCTTAAGTGCAGAGAAAACAACGTTTATGACTTTTCACACAAGACAGCGAAATGTTAGCTCTGATGATCTAGAAATGGGCGGAGAAATGATACAGCAGCGAGACACAGTGAAATTCTTGGGAGTAAGTCTTCAATCCACCCTTGTATGGAAAGAACATTGCAGCGCCCTAGCAAATAAAATATCTAGCAAGGCTTACTTATTCCGCTGCTTGCGTTCACAAGTATCAACTTGCACCTAATTTCTTTGTACTACGCTGAGATACAATCACGACTGCAGTACGGAATTTTACTGTGGGGATCATCACCTGAAGCATACCACGTTTTTATAGCACAAAAAGCAGTTATCCGTGGTGTTGTAGGTGCATACTTCAGAGACTCATGCAAACCGCTCTTCCAGAAGTTAGATATCCTTCCCTTGCCGTGCATATATATTCTCGAAGCAGCTTCTTTCATATTTGCTAATGGGCATACTCATTTACGTAACCATGAAGTTCACGACTACAACACTAGAATAAGAGAACACCTACATATTCCTACGGCCACTCTTCAGGTAACAAGCATGGGACCCTTTCAGCTTTCAGGAAAAAAATAAAAGACTACCTCCTGCAATACGTATTTTACTCAATTCCAGAGTTTCTTAATTCGTAGCGTATAATTTTTATTTTTTATTTTTTTGTCAGTTTTATTTTTATTGTATTTAGGTTTATTTCTATATTGTAAATTATGTTTATTTGCATGATTTTGATTTCATTTTGTTTTTTTTGTGACGATTTATATACATTTTTATGTTAATATAAATAAATAATATCCTATTCCTATTCCTATTCCTATTCGTAAAAAGAAATTATTTGGCGCATTTTTCAATATTCAGGAATAACTAGGTTAATCAGCCATTTTTGATGTCACAATAGGTATTGGTATATTCATTGACATATATTATTAAGACAGATGTCAGTTGGCGGTCTCCAACCATGTTATTCCCTACGCGATTAGCAATAACAATACTTTTACCAGTTATTTTTCTTTGTATTGAAGGAACGCATATAAGTTACCTACTTGTCATACATTGCAAGAAAGAGATAATTGGAACCGGTGCGTTGATCTACCTGCAAGGGGCAGTAATGTCATACATAGGGAGGGATCTCAAAGGTTGTGAAGCGAGAAGTACAGCACCGGACGGTACAACGCATGTTAATCAAATACATTCAAGCCAGCATCTGGTAAAGAAACAAGCTACATTTATTCGATTTTCGAACCCGTTCCCATCGACTGTCTCCAAAATTTCCCGATATCAACCCGTTTCGACTACCCATTCACCTCATGCGCCATATTCGTCGACAACTCCCCAAATGGAGAAGTCGTCCAATACAAGGCGACACTATTAAATTATGGGGGAATGCCGGCACATCATTGAATCCACGAAAACCAACTTCTTCTGAAATTCTCGAACGATGACTTTGTTTCGCGAGGAGCGTTGTTTTTGGTGCCATGGTTTTTTTGGCGGGACTCTGTGAATAGGGGTTGGAAACAAAAAACCCCGTATTTCGGAGCGTTCCAAAGATGGACAATCTGATTTTGAAACGTATCGCGCAGAATGCAGGTGGATACCTAAATGAGGAAAGTTTGACCAGAACTAAAAATAAGGCGCGCCACAATTTGTTGCTGGATAATCTTCTCATCTGCGTTATTCTAAGTAATTATTTGCAACTTTGCTTTTAATTAAGATGTAGGTTATGCTCCTAATGCTGTTGAATCTACGTTGTTTCCTAATGTTTTTTTAGTATTTGCGATAAACACCTTAATCAATTATAAATTTAATTGGAATATGAGACTATAAATTAAAACTAGTATGTACTTACCCCTTTGTCATAGGGAAATTTGACGGGAAAATAAAAGATTTAGTCAACCAATAATGTTGTTTAATTAATAATACAGTAAAACTTCTATTTACGGTCACTTCCATGAAAATTTTCTTGCGAAAATACCTGTAATTTTACCTCTCGTTATCGGTCAATTCCTAAAAAACGGTATTCGGCTTACCCACCTCAAAGACATCAAAGACATGCCGCCTTCCCGTAATTGACGTTGATTCATTCAATTTAATACAGATGGAACGATTGTAAGGAGATTTACTTTACTGCACATTTCTAAGATTTGGTGGAATTTATATTGGTCCAGTTAGATTTCTCTCAAAAAAATAGGGACCGGCGATGTGTTGACCTCCTCATACATTCTTGCCCCATCGATGCTGATTATCAACTTCTCTAACAATAAGTGGATTTTCTGGAGAATAATGATTGTGCCTGTGCTAAACCAGTTTTATGAAAAGTTACTTCGTTGGAAAATAAAACTTTATTAAAAAAATCTCTATTTTAACGTGTCTTTTCCCTGACCCAGTTGCAAAATTCTATCCTTCTTTGAAAATCTACCTCCCCGCCCATGGGCTGAAAAAAATCCCGGGCCTGACAAAAAAAACACGTTTTTTTTGTTCAAAAAATTTCTTTATTCATCAACGTAATTTCCATCCCGAACAACGCAATCATTCCAGCGCCCTCTAACATTTCAATACCACTTTTGTAAAACGATTTATCTTTTGCCTCAAAATATACCTCAGTTTCAGCGATAAAAACCCCTTCCCTTCGAGCAAATTTCTTACCGACGAGCATTTTTTTTAGGTCTGCGAACAGCCAGTAGTCGCTGGGGGCCAAATCCCCGGCGAATCGGTGGATGTGGGAGCAATTCAACCCTTCCCAAATTTAAAGTAGTTTTTCCATTGTTTGGGTTGACTTGTGACACGGGGCGTTGTCTTGATGAAACAAAATTTTTTTCTTCGCCATATGCGGACGTTGCTTTCCAAATTTTGGCCTTCAGACGCTCCAGTAACGCTATATAATATTCACTGTTGATGGTATTTCCCTTCTCAAGATAGTCGATGAATATTACACCACCCCTTTCCCCAAAAAACCGAGGCCATAACCTTTTTCCAAGCCGATTGTTTTGCTTTCGGCCGCTTTGGACAAAGGGTTTACCATTTCTTCCCTCAGATGACGATGGTTTTAATTCCCGGAATTTAAGTGATGGATCCATGTTTCATCCGTTTTTTCACATATCGACGCAAAAATTCCCGGGTTTTTTACGTTTAAACATGGCCAAACACTGCTCCGAAGCATCAACACGTTCTTGTTTTTGGTCAACAGTGAGCATGGAGGAAGATGTAGAGTAGGGATTTTACACGTTACGTGTAAGAAGTTACCACTGTGTTCTTTAAGAGATCGACCCAAAGAACGCATGTTTGCGGCACCATCACTCATAAATATTAAAAGTTGCTTAGTTGAAACTTCAAATTTGTTCAATGAGTTCAACACCACCTTTAAAATCTCATCGGCAGTACAATTTATAACTCTTTTGGAAGCAAGTAAGAAGGAGGATGACGGTCGATGTGGTTTCATTGTACGTCCTATTACATTAATCACAGAATGTTTTTCACGACCTGTTGTTTCGTCCACACACAACCACAGTTTTTTATTTTTCAATTCCGTTTTCATTCTTTTTTTTATATGTTCACGAGCAAATGGCACTACATTTCGTATCGATGTCCGACTAGGTAATTTACAGTCCGCATATTTATTCCAGAATGAGATAAATGCTTCTTTGTCTAGTAAACGAAACGATAGATTACATAAAATAAAAGTAACACATAAATCAAATGTAAATTTTTCTTGGTCCCGTATGCCACTTTTTGCAGAACAATGCTGTTTGCTTTCGATGTGACGTTGACAATGGCCTCTGGACCAACACGTTAAAGGGATTTTATAAACTAGACATTGAATTTTAGCCCCTCAAAAAATTTAAATCCGGCATGTCCACTATAAAGTTTTTAACTGTGTCTGCCATTGGTCGTTTTCGCGACGTACCTAACTGCGACATTTTTAAAGCAAACATAAGCGTACAATTACGAAATAAGTTACGACAGCCTACATATACACAGAACTACTCGCATACTGCATCGATTTAGTACTGACGCTGTGAACGCGTGAAATAAATAACCGCCGACTCCGCACCACGTATCTACTACATTGACTGTTACCGCTGTTTGCCCAGACTAATTATAGGTAATCCCAGTATTCTCCTTTACAAGAGGTACTAAATCAAAAGATTGCATGACAGACATTAAACTAATTTTCCATTAATGCACTCAGTCACCGAACTCTAGCAAGGCACTACGTATCCCTTTTGAAGTACCGTGTTGCCCTTGATCCCAACAGAACATAGAACTCAACTGAGATTCCGATAACGACAGATGCTTCAACTGCTCAATTGTTTTCCAGTGCTCGGTTACGCGTTACACAAACATTTTGACAGTCTCGATGTTCTGCTAGAATGTCGTTCACTTTATCGATAGAATTTCCTAGTGATTGTACATTGTACAACTAAACGATTATATGAGGAGCTTTTTTACAAAACGCAACAAGTCACACAAAGTACTTCTTGAGAAAACCAGAAAAGTTTGTGAGGACGTTATCCCATATCTAACTAACGTAATTGTTTGTTATTTATAAAAGTTGTTGCATTAACCTTTTTAGACAAAAAAGTTACTCATGAAAAATGCTTTATTTCGGAAAATTTGCAGTAGGACCTTTGGACATGTTTCATTTTGAAGAAAAAGTTGTGACGTTGTGTGTTTCGAAAGTAAACCTTCTGCAATTTTCAGAAACTAAATAAGGATTGTTTTATGCCGCAAGGAAAAACTATATTTTTAAATAAGAACAACGTAACATGAAAACAAAACATATAATTAATAATGTAATTATATATTACTATACTTTTAGATGACCCTGTATATCTTCTCTATTATCTATGTATTCAATAAACGGGATTTCAAAAGAAGAATTCGTCTACTTATATGCTTTTTACAAAGCATTAATTATACAATCATCAAACTCAAACGAATATGTAACTGCAGGTCAGACCCGATTGTTCCGGTAATGTCAGGAATTAGATATCCAGCAAGATTTGCACACCCAAACTATAGTGCAAAACATTTTCAATCATCTATGTTTACTAAAAAATCGCATGTTTCTAATCTCCATCTTTTAGAAATGCTAGAAATTTATGGAGCTTGTACACCCTGTGTTCTTAATTGGTATTGATGGTAAGCGACAAAGACCTCGTATGGCTTCTTCGCTAGGCCGATCGAGTTCATTTGTAAATAAACACATTACCGAAGTCGCATTCAATTTCTAGCCTTATTTTGCATCCGCTATTGATTATTTGTTAAGGAAAACACGATACTCCTGGTTCAATAAATTCCATCACAAAGGTTCGCTGACGTTGTGTGACCAATTTACTGCTAATTTATCCTTGAAAAATCCAACCATCATTTTACTCCCGCTATACTTTTGTAAAGGTTTTAAAGAAATAAGCGAACATCATCATTACATTTTAGAAATCAAATAAACAAAGACCCGTTTCAAATGAAGAAAATCAGCTGTTGGTTCTTATGATTAAAGCTGGCCACGAGCGGTACCGCGCAGTAGCGTAGAGTCGACCAGGCCTCGCGTTCCACTAGAGTTATTCTCCTAATAGAGATGTTTGCTGCCGCAAATAATTTCGCTCATCTTTTAAGTAAAAATTAAATAACACGTGCTCAAACACTTACCATTTTAAGAGTCCTCCGTGAAATCACAAAGTGAATAATGTCTGTTAAGTATCTGCAACATTAGATATGTTTCAACTGTTGTTTCGGCAAAACTAGTACGGCATGAGGAAAAATGCGTTTATATGCAGAGAACGAACGTTCTACATCTAGTGACGTAATATTCGCGTAAGTAAAATAATCTTTCAAATAACTTAACGATTCTGTTGACGCACCTTCACAAATGCGTCTTAATGTGCCAAAATCAGAATTTTTCTCAAAAACACTTTCAAATTTTTCTAGAACAGAAACATTTTTTGCGTCTTCGATCGCGCATAGTTGTGCGTGGACATGTTGCACTATTTGTAGAGATTCTTCTAACGGCACCGCAGATTTTGTAATTTTTCTATTGCATCTGCTAGCCCGAAGTAATTGTCGTGAATGATTTTTAAATCCATTTTAACCTGACTATCTTGAAATTTCGACTGGCTTTTCTGGATAGCGGCAGCTTCCTTTGTATCGAATTGTAAAACCACGTTCTTAATGTTGTCCAAATATTTATGATAATAAAACGCGCCCTGCAACCATGTTCCCCAACGAGTTAGAATAGGTTCAGGTGGCTCTGGTATACGGGGGCACAGTCTGTGAAATTCGCGAATACGTTTGGGTGATTTGACAAATACTGCTTTGGTATGCGCTATTAAAGCGTCTACCTCAGGATAACATTTTCTGATACTATCCGCCACAAGATTGAGAGCATGAATTTTACACGTAAGAATGCTTTTTAAGAGACCGGCTTACAGAAAGCATGTTTACAGCACCATCACTCACTAACATCAAGAGTTGGTTTGTTGAAAGTTCAAACTTGTCCAACGTATTTAACATTAACTTTGAAATTACTTCGGCAGTACACTATTGTATTCGTTTGGAGACTAATAGAATTGAAGGTGCCGATTGATGAGGTTCCAATTTGCGTGCCATTACACTAAGAACAGAATGTTTCTTCCGATCTGTTGTTTCGTCGACACATAACCACAATTTTTGATCTTTCAACTCCGATTTTATTTTGTTCAATATGTTCGCGCGCAGATGGCACAATTCTTCGTAACGATGTTCGACTTGGTAATTTGCACTCCGAATAGTTATTCCAAAAGCAGATAAATGGTTCCTTGTCTAGTAAATTAAACGGTATATTACATGCGATAAACGTAACGCATAAATTAAATATAAATTTTTCATTGTCTCGTGCGCAATTCCTTTTTGAGACATGCTTTTCACTATTTACGTGTCGTAGACAATGTTGTCTGGACCAACACATTAACGGGATTTTACAGATTACACATTTAATTTTAGCACCTTCATATATTAAGTCTGGAATTTCTGCAATAAATTTTCGAAGTTTGTCCGACCGCGGTCGTTTTGCTGACGAAATCATAATTTTTCTAGGACAGGTAAACAATTGCGCAAATGACCGGCAGCGAAAATGTCCGCACTGCTCCGCAGACGAAGTAATACTACCGTTCCTCTCGGTCCGAACTGATTCTACGCCGATGCGCGGTACCGCTCGTGGCCAGCGTTACTTATGACGATAACTAGACCGGGCACAGAGAGCTCCGCGCCAGGTTAGAAGTAAGGTTGCCGCGCCCACGACACCATGTATGTATACAGATGAATCGGCACGAGCTATCTCAGCGAATGAATTATTGATTTATTGCAACAGTTTCTCATCAACCCTTCGCAGCGTTTTTGACAATTTTGTCAAACAATGGTTCCCTGGAAAATGGATAGGCCGTGGTCTTGTGTAATGGCCTTCGCTACTTCGTGCTTCGAAGTGTGAATGGGCCCCGAAAAGACGGAGATCGTTCCATGGCATCAGCCGGGCAAGTGATGGCGATTGTTTATTGGAGTATTATGGAGTTGTGTTAATCGACTATCTTGAGAAAGGAAAAACAGTAACGGTAGCATACTATGTATCATTACTTGACAAGCTGAAAGCAGAGATTGCGGACAAACGGTCGCATTTGAAGAAAAAGATTTTCTCTTTCTTCAAGTGCGGCCGTTTTTCTACCACGACAGCACACTTCAGTGGTCCATACTACAAAAATTCACAAATTGGGGTTGGAATTGAAAGACCAGCCACCCTATTCACCAAATCGAGCCCCAGGCGACTTTCATATGTTTCCTAGGCTGAAAGTTTGTAGTATCTAGCAATCCATTTTCCATTAAATTTTTGATCCAACCATTCTCTCACGACTTGAGTCCTTACCTACGATATTAGAAGGCCTGACAGCTATTCGATAACGTCACGCTGTTTAGGGGATGTATCGCCATGCACGATGTTTGCGACATCTCCTCGTGTTCAAAAATAATTTTGTTAAATATAACGGAAGAATATAAAACTGTTTGAACAGTAACATCTTTACGTTTTTGTCAAATACAACGGACAGTTAGGGAATTGAGTTGGAATAGCATCTTTTTTAAGCCTAGGATATGTTAAATTTACAGTTATAGTTTCACCGGTCCTTGAATCTGTAGCTGTTGAAAAATAAATAATATCCTCTTTTATAAAGTGTAACTCACAAATCCTAGTATACGACGCCACAGTACTATAGATTAGAAAAGGTTCTATCGCTTATACAACACTAGAAAAACATTGCAGGTGTCACCAACAAAGCATGGAAATATCACTGCACAGTATTTTTTTTAATAAAACCAAAATAATTTGGATAAACCAATTTAAAACGCAGAAATCGTCTTAGTGTGTAAACCGGGTTTTTAAGGGCATGTCAAAAAAACGTCACACCCTGCTGACGTCAAAGTGGGAGGGCCTTTTTTATATCGTTGATAACGCTTGAGGCATCTGGATGAAATCACATTTCCCCCTGAACCAATAGAGGCAGATCGTCCGACTTGTTTTCTACTTCATTATTCCAAAACTGCCAGTATCTAAGTTTTCTCTAAAGAAGAAAGGACTCATGAGTTTTCATCTAGGACACCACACTAAACGTTGATTATTTGGATTATGATCTACCAACCAATGACGGTTTTAAGAAGAAATTGCTCCATTTGTGCAAAACATTGCTCCTTCTGAAAACAATATTTTTCTTGCAAAATGTCCCCATGTACCCAAAATGCAAAATCTAGTCTTAAATCGTTTTCTCCTTCTAAAATTTCTTTTACAAATCCACGCTTGAAAACCTGAAATTTATTATCCTTTAGAACTGTATGTATTATGCTTTTGGCGAAAGCGATGTTTTGTGCAGCAACCTTAGGGGAAATTGGGGTTTTTAATTAATGTTCACCTTCTTCTCCCCCCAGTAAAAACCCCTTGCTTTTCCAAAAAAAATGCTAAAATCAATCCGAAAGTTAAAACCGTAAATTGTGGAAAAAGGTTGCATTTCAAGAAAAAGAATATTTTGCTCCAAGACAACACACTCCAGTGGTCCACATTACAAAAATTCACTTTATTCAACAGATCAGGCCTCCAGCGACTTCTTTTTATTTCCTAAGCTCAAGGTTTCGTTTGGAGGACAGAGATTTTCATCAAATGAGGAAACCATCACTTTCGTGAAAGGCCTTTTTTTTGCAGAACAAGACGCCAATTAGTATTTGGACGGATTAAAAAGATGGAAGCATCATTGGAACAAACGTTTACACTTACGAGGGGACTACGTTGAGAGATAAAACTGAATTTGACAAAAAAATTCTCTGTTAGATTGGAACTTTTTGGACTATCCTCGTATGACACCGACAAAATAATAAATAAATCATTTTTATTCATCTATTGCCTCGCTAAATGGGAAAAACTAAGAAAAAGTGATCTATTTAGCCATGAATACATGCTGAGTGACTATCTTAGGCCGCTGAAGATATGCCGTGTCACGTAACGGCACCATCTGTGCCTTGTTGAAGGAGGAACGACGGTAAAATAACCCACCTCGATTGTTGTCATGTACACACATAGGATATACAGCGTGTTCACCTAGTGTGTTAGGTGGAAGATAATTCTTTCCCTGAGTAATTTAGAGAAATGTTTTCAAAAAAAAAAGTAGTGGAGGCAAGTTTTGCGTAACACAATATTATATTGAAATATACAGGGTGTTTAGTTTCCGCAACGCACGATGATAATAATAATAATAATAATAATGTATGTAAATTTATCGTAATAACAATTACAATAAAACGTAAATAAATATGAAAATAATAATAATAAATATATGTAAGACAGATACATTGTATCTGTCTGCATAACATATTACTTTTCAGGTTACACGGAGTTCTTATAGCTCGCTTCTGCAGAAGGAATATACGACTTGCTCCGAGGACATTCCCCAAAACTGAATTCCATAAATAGCAACGCTATGAAAATTATCGAATTAGGCCAATCTAGCTGCTTCATAAGTTGCCACATTTTTAATTCTGATAATACTATAAACTGCACCAGCCAGTTTTTTCGCCAATTCATTGACGTATTCGGACCATTTTACTTTACTGTCAATGTGGTGACCCAACATCTTAACACTACTGCTCGGTTCTTTTGTATTCAGTGTAGAATCTAAGTATTAAAACACATGTGTTGTTACTAGATATTCTTTCCACGTGTATTTTTATACATCATAGTAAACCTGAGGGATCATTTGCACGTATAGATGTCGCTGTGCCTAGGCACAACGCCCCCTTGCGTTTGACACCCCAGGAGCTGCCGGATAGGTGGTGAACATCTACACTCCGGTTTGTCTTGCTACCCTCTGGGACGGCGTGACTGTGTCTCTTAGCAATAGGTGCCGCCGAAAGACATATTCAGTGCTTTTTTGGAGATTAGCAGCATAAACCGAGAGGCAAACGCAATTGTAACAGCAGAAAATTATGCTCAGAACCACGCTGATGACGCCGGGTAGGCAGAAACATGTTCGTGTGTTAGCGCTACTTTCTCTGCTACTTTGTTTTTGCTGGGAATGATTCCATCAATACCATCATATTATCATTAATTTTGGTTAATCTAAGTATTGTGTTTTATTAGCATTCAGCAGAAGTTTGTTGGACCTGAACCATTGATCTGCTTCTTCCATTGTTGTTGCATTCTTGCTCCGTAATTAATTCTTAGTTTGGACTCTTGTTACTAGGAAAGTGTCATCGGCATATAAGCAGATTGTACTTGCTGGTATGCTGTGTTCCAAATCGTTCACGTATATTATGAATAAAAGAGGTCCAAGGATAGATCCTTGGGGTACACCACATTGTAATGTTTGCATTTGTGGTTTATAGTGTCCTATTTCTACGAATTGGCGTCTATTGGTCAAGTAAGACTTTAGCAAATCAAAACAGTTTCCACGTACTCACAGTTTATGATCCACTATGTCGAACGCTCGCGTTAGATCACAGCAGGTTAATCGAGTATTATTGTCTGAAAAATCTTTGAGAGGTCTGTAGTTTTTCAGATCATTAATGTCTCATTTTTTATGGATTGGCAATATCTTTGCAATTTTCATTTCATCTGGAAAAAGACCTTTGCAGAAGCAATGATTAATAATAGTTACTATCGGATCACTAATAGCCGGAGCAATTGTTTTCAGTAATTTTGTAGAAAATCCATAACAATTTTACGTGGTCTTAGTTTTAATTCGGTTAAATATTGTCTCAAGTTCTTCACGAGTTATTGGAGTTATGTAACACGATTTTGGGTTCATTTTATTGGATTTCCTCAACAAATCAAGCGGATCTGCCTTTTGAGTCAGATGTTCGTGTACCGTGATTTGTAAAGAACATACAAGTGCGTTAAGTACTATTATACTGTAATTTAAAAATAGGAATCCCGTGGTTTTTAACTTTTAACTTACTTAAGTATTCTTTACAAAACTGTCAACATTAGACAAATGTCAACTAATAGTAGTTGTACAAACATAAAAACCTGCAATCAATTATCGCTGTAGCAATGCTCATTACCTGCCTCTACATACGTACTAATACGTCATCTAATATCATGCAGACTAGTGTAATTCTTCCAAAAGAATTGCACATCAAAAGTGCGAAATGTTTCTTAATGAAATACCAAGAAAGATTTGTTAACTTAAAAAAAAAACGTTTGTTATCACCATGCCGTTAAAGTTAATAGCAAGTGATATACCGGGTGTCCCAAATTCAATGTTGATCTTCCTTATTTGTAGAGATATAAGATTGAACAAGGTGCCCTCGAAAATGGTTTGCAGAATTCTAAAAGATATACTTTTCTAAAACTATCCTTTGACATTTAAATACTCTACAACTAACCGCGAGTTATGAGGCGAAGCGCTATCCTGTTGCCACCACAAATCATTGCGTTCTGCTAATGGAATATCTTCAATTAATTCGGGAAGGCCGTTATATAAAAAGTGCAAATAACGTTGCCCTGTCAATGTTCCTTCAAAGTATGGACCAATGTTACGCCCATTAAGTAATCCGCACCAAACGTTGACACTCCATATTCCAACATTTTCAGGTAGATATATACTCAATGACATAGAAATTGCAACAGCTAGAAGGGCTTGGAATTTCCGGATGAAATTTGGTGAAATATTCATCTATGTAAAAGTAATAAATGATCAAAATTTGGGGGGAAAATCTTTATTAGTTAAACAAAATTTTATAATAATTGTTAAAAATGTGTGGGGTCGCCTCTCTGATTTACACATTCATTTACACGCCGTGGCATTGATTGAATAAGGTGGTTTATCTCGTCTTGGGGTATTTCCCCCCATGCAAGTTGCACCTTATGTCTCAAAGCTTCCAAAGTCAAAGGAGGACGCTGTAAGTTTCGCAACCTTCTACCCATTATGTCCCATACATGTTCGATTGGAGAAAGATCTGAAGATCTAGGAGGCAAGGGCAAAAGATTAATCTGGGCCTGTCCAAAGCAGTTCAAGGAAAACCTTGCTTCGTGAGGACGAACATTATCTTGCTGGAATAATGGATCTTCGAGCCCTTGTAAATATGGCAGAAGATGTGTTCCAACCACCTCCGCAATGTACCGTTGTGCTGTCATATTGCCTCGAATGAACACCAAGGGAGACCTGCTGCCATAAGTAATCGCACCCCAAACCAGCACACCCAAGTGCGGTGTACGTGCCTCTCAACGGTAAATCGAAGATTTCGTTTCACCCCGTCTTCTTCTGACTCTCTGACGACCGTCGTGCATGTCTAAACAAAATCATGATTCGTCACTAAACACTACACGACGCCATTCAAGATTCCAACGAAATCTTTCATTGCACCATTGTGACCGTTGCTGATAATGTTCCGCAATCAAAGGAAGTACAAGTTGCGGATGATATGATGTTAACCCAAAACTTTGGATTCGGCGATAAACTGTTCTAAGGGTTATATGGCGACCTTCTTCACCAAAGTAAGAGAGGTAAAAACCTCAATAACAACTTTATTGCTTCGCTGAGAGGATTCAAATTTTGATCACTTATTACTGTTACATAGGTGAATATTTCTATCAAGTTTCATCCGGAAATTCCAATCCCTTCTAGCTGTTGTAATTTCTATGTCACTGAGTATATTAATTTGCATTCCAACTACCATATTAATATGAAATTAATTAGAATACCATAAAAGGGAATCTTTTATTTTATGGCCGGCTGTAATCCCCAATAATGTTTTCCATCTTCGACATCTTTTCCTAACGTGTACTGCCGGTACTTTTGCTCTACTTATAATTTGGATGTTGTTATTGAACAATGCTTACTGAAAGACCACATCTACGTACTTGCACACCCTGAGTCCTTAATTGGAACCGATGGTAAACGACGAAGATTTCGTATGGCTTCTTCGCTAGACCGATGGAGTTTATTTGTAAACGAACACGTTGCTGAAGTCACATTCCGTTTCTACGCTTAGCTTTTGCATCCACTATTGATTATTTGTTAAAGGAAATGTGATATTCTTAGTTCAATAAATTCCATCGCAAAGTTCGCTAACGTTCTGCGGTCGACTTGCTGCTAATTTATCCTTGAAATGTTCGAGCAGAATCGGTTTCGTTCCGTCGCTTTTGAAAAATTTAGGGCCATCCCACTTCGTCAAAGATCGTTAGTTTCAAAGCAATCGAACTTTTGTTTAAGTAGCTGTAACTCTACATATTTATTGCTATTCTCTACATATTCATAAAATCGGAAAACCGATCAGTGAATTGCTCTGACCGTAGTTTCAGTTCTTCAGCATAGCGATCGTAATCAATGTTTTCGTGACTGGATAATGTAACAAAATGAAAACAGTTTTTACTTCTCATTTGTGTTTCCCACAAGCGAATTTTGTTTTGAAAAGCTTTAAGATGACTGTACAGCTGATTTACCAATTGCCCTTGTTTTTGAAGCTTCAAGTTCAGGTCGTTTAAGTGTCCTGTGATGTCTACCAGAAATGCCAAGTCACAAAGCCATGTTGGATCACAAATTTGCGGCATGTTTTCTCTTTCATTTCCATAAAATCAGCTATTTCTTTTCTAAGGTCATAAAATCTTTTTAGCATTTTGCCTTTGCTTACTTCGCAATAGTATGTCACATCATCGTGTTCTGAAGAGAGTTCATCCAAAAATGCTTTAAACTGGCGATGGTTAAGACCGCGGGATCTAATAAAATTGATGGTATTTACTACCACATCCATAACGTTCTTCAGTCGAATGGACTTAGACCACAAGTTTTGTTGGTGAATAATGCATTATTAAATCACATTCTTGCACATTCATAGCTGTTGCTCTTTCCTTCAGAATTCCGATAAAACCTTTTCGTAGACCGACCATTGAAGGCCCACCATCTGTACACACTCCAACTAATTTAGACCACTGCAAACCATATTGCTCAAAAGTACTTTGCACCTCGGCAAAAATATCTTTTCCAGTAGTGGTCCCTTGTAGCGGCCGTAAAGCCAGTAATTCCTCTGTCACTACAAATTCTTCATCAACACCTCGTATAAAAACAGCTAACTGGGCTGTGTCAGATAAATCTGTACTCTCATCCAAAGCAATCGAAAATGCTTGAAAACCAGCCAGTCTATCAGTCAATGTTTTTTTGATATCACTAGCCATCATATCTATACGTCGAACAACAGTACGTCGCGATAAGCTCACTTTCTCAAACTCTTTTATCTTTTCTGGACACAAAAGTTCTGCAACATCTACTAGGCACTGTTTAACAAACTCTCCCTCAGAATATAACTTCGATGTTTTCGCTATTTTGGAACTAACTATAAAACTAGCTTTAACAACACTGTCTAGATTTGATCTTTGTGAATGGAACATTTCTTGCTGTTTCCCTAAATCGGTAATGAGTTTTTTAATTTTATCCTTTCTTAACTGGCCCGTAAGTAATTTATATTGAGCGAAATGCTTGCTGGAGCAATGCCGCTTCATATTGTATTCTTTTAAAACAGAAATTGTTTCATTGCACAGTAAACACATAGCTTTACCACTGTGCATGATAAAAAAGTATTCTTCGGTCCATTTGTTTTGGAATTGACGATATTCTGTGTCCACTTTCCGCTTTTTTAAACACATCTTGGTAGATTTTTTTTCTTCTGAGCTGAATTTACTTGAATATTTCCCGCGTCTTTTCTTATCAGTTGTTAAGAAGTAATGAGTTGACACGCGCGCTGAGCGGTTTATATATTACCCGCAATAAGCAACTAGAATACTCTCAATCATACGCGAGTATGCGATGCTAGCCGCGTTATGAATAACAGTCGGCTCTGGAGCGCTTCGAGGTCATCGCGCGGCTTCCCGAATGTTTATCTGTTTGTCTCTTTCTAACGACTATTTCTGACTCGATCTGTGGCGTTCCATTGCGTACGCTTAATAATATTATTTATCGATTTTAGTCTTTATGATTTGAATAAATACAGTTTTAGGTTGGTTGACGGTAATTACAAATAAACTATGTGTGCTAAATCTTTATTTTTTTTGGCGCGTTATTTGAATTTCTCTCGCGGGCCGGATTGAACCTGGTGGAGGGCCGGATCCGGCCCGAGGGCCGGGAGTTGCCCATATATGTTGTAGCAGAACCTTAATTTACTTCGTTTTGTATATTCGGTAAGTTTTAAGAAATGCTTTACCATGTATAAGTTTACAGATGAATTTTTTTTAATTATCCCTAGATGTTCCATTTTGTCATTAAACACGAATATGCAATACAATTCTAATCTACTTGCCATCATAAATTACATCTACGCGACACTACATGTGACATATGACAATCCATCTACAACTGCACATAATCCAATAACTGAAACAAAAAGAATACAACGTTTACCCTAATCCGCAGAGTTACTTTTCAAACATAGCCCTGTATAGCTATCAGGGAACACATTCAAATTACGCGCGCAAAGATTAGTGCGTCATTCATTGACAGAGATCCGAACTAATGAAAATTATCCCCACCAAATTCCCCAGGAATTTGACTTTTTTAACGATGACTTTAGGTTTGTTCCAACAGAAATCATAGACTAGTCAGAGCCAGTCATATACTGTAAAATCAGTTAGAGAACAGTTTGAGATTTTTTTTAGGCAATCAAATTGCATCTGACTAGTTAGTGATTTATGCTGGAACAGGCTGTTTACTGTCTCTAGTACAGGTTATCTCTGGCCTGTGTTTCCCGAGACATCCTCCTTTTAACCTATTAACTAAATATTTATTGATTCAAAGTCACCATATAATCATTTTGACGTTCCTAGCGCTTCATTTACAAATATTCAGTTTCGGTGCAATTTCTAAGATACTGAACATGCAGCAAATCATTTCAGTTTATAATCACCTAGTTATTTCGTAAAAGGAGGACGCTCCTGGGCAGTATTTAGGGACGCATTCTAATTCTTAACCAAAGCAATAACAATCATTGGCAGACGTCATCGATCCTGTCATCTGACAGCTGTTAATTCTCTAATAGCGATTGAACGAGTTCTTGTGAAGTGCATGAATGATCTTAGCGGTAAGTCGCAGAGTTCTGATAGTGTTTCTTATACTTTTGGCAAATATACCACGGAATTACCACTGCCGTCGCGCGAAACGCTTACAGGAGGCGCATTGCCCGCGCATCATCGGCGGCGAACCAGGCCAAATCGAAGAATTCCCGTTTATGGCCTACATCCTGAAGAGGCGTCTGCAAGATGGTAGAATGACCTCATGCGGGGCGTCCTACATCGACCGCCATTGGCTACTAACCGCCGCGCATTGTGTTTACGAGGCTTCGCCGCGACGTCCTGAGCACGTAATCTACATCTTCATGGGGATGACCAATAGAAGCGCGCGTGTCAACATCTGGGTGCAAAAGCGGATCGCCGCCGAAGTGTATCACCATCCGCAGTACAAGAAAAGCGTTACGATGCATACCGGTTTCGACATCGGCCTCATCATGATCCGTTTGCCGTTCCTGTTGAGTCGCTACGTCCAAATCGCCCAAATTCCTTTCACCGCCTTGGATTATCGAGGGGTGAAGGTGTCGGCGATCGGGTGGGGCCGAATTATGCCGAACAGTTCGCGAAAGCCGGACTTCTTGCAAGTGCTGAGGACGACGGTTTGGAAGGACATGCCGAAGAATTGCTCGCGGGTTTCCGTGAACGCCATCTGCATTGGTACGAAGAAGCGGCACGGTAGCTTCGGGGACTCCGGTGGTCCTCTCGTTTACCGCGATCTAATCATCGGGGTGCTGTCGCGAGGTTGTCGAAATATCTACGAGAACATTTTCGAGCACATGCAATGGATCGATTCGATCACGTCCCGTGGGAATTTTACGCTGAGGCGCTTGTCGATACGTTTCAGCGGCGCGACCAGGTACCCAGCCGCTACGGTAGCAGTTTATATTCTATGTTTAGGTTTCTATTTCTTAAGCGTTTGGTTTCTTTAAAAGTGAGTAAAATAAATGATTCTTATTATTTTCGAAAATGCCCTTCTTTTCTCCCTTCTTCTTTCTTTTCGATACCCAAACACCAAACAAAAAAGTATAGGTGCGTTGTTTCATTATCGGGGAACAACTGCTTCTAGGAGATGGATCTGCCCATCGACATGGGCAACAGATCTACGTTATATAAAGTAAACCCAATGGTTATTGGACACTTAAGGCAACAACTATCTTTGATAATTTTTTATACTACGTAATCTGTCATATAAGAAAATTAAATCAACAAGATGTCAACCTTGAGATATAGGCTAAGAATAGTGCCCTTAATTTTTTAGGAATTGCTTATGATAAAAATTATTTTTTTATTTATATATTTGTTATTGTATTACGAGCCCCGTCCAACTTCAGTTGGCCCACCCGATAAAATTTCAGTTATTAGTAACGCTGGCCACGAACGGTACCCCGCATCGGCGTAGAATCAGTTCGGACCGAGAGGAACGGTAGTATTACTTCGTCTGCGGAACAGTACGGACATTTTCGCTGCCGGTCATTTGCGCAATTGTTTATCTGTCCTAGAAAAATTATGATTTCGTCAGCAAAACGACCGCGGTCGGACAAACTTCGAAAATTTATTGCAGAAATTCCAGACTTAATATATGAAGGTGCTAAAATTAAATGTGTAATCTGTAAAAACCCGTTAATGTGTCGGTCCCGACAACATTGTCTACGACACGTAAATAGTGAAAAGCATGTCTCAAAAGAAATTACGTACGAGACAATGAAAAATTTATATTTAATTTATGCGTTACGTTTATCGCATGTAATATACCGTTTAATTTACTAGACAAGGAACCATTTATCTGCTTTTGGAATAACTATTCGGAGTCCAAATTACCAGTCGAACATCGTTACGAAGAATTGTGCCATCTGCGCGCGAACATATTGAACAAAAAATAAAATCGGAGTTGAAAGATCAAAAATTGTGGTTATGTGTCGACGAAACAACAGATCGGAAGAAACATTCTGTTCTTAATGTAATGGCACGCAAATTGGAACCTCATCAATCGGCACCTTCAATTCTATTAGTCTCCAAACGAATACAACAGTGTACTGCCGAAGTAATTTCAAAGTTAGTGTTAAATACATTGGACAAGTTTGAACTTTCAACAAACCAACTCTTGATGTTAGTGAGTGATGGTGCTGCAAACATGCTTTCTGTAGGCCGGTCTCTTAAAAAGCATTCTGCTAATTTGTTACACATTACGTGTAAAATTCATGCTCTCAATTTTGTGGCGGATAGTAAAAGAAAATGTTATCCTGAGGTAGACGCTTTAATAGCGCATACCAAAGCAGTATTTGTAAAATCACCGAAACGTATTCGCGAATTTCACGGACTTTCCCCCGTATACCAGAGCCACCCATATTACTCTTATTAGCTCCACCAGTTCAATGTGTAGCTGTTCCTCTTCTGTTTTCAACACTTCTGCGCTTATGTCGTTAGCTCCCGGACTTTCGTTGTTTCTTAACTCGTGAGTTATGTCAAAGATCTCTTTTTTGTTGGTGACGAAACTGTCACTCTCATATGCGCACACGGGTAACAGCCACTTTGAGAGAGGCTATGTTGTATTTTTTGTGTTATTCTTTTCACATTTATGTATGTGTACATAAAATATTTTTAAAATGCATTTATTTCTGCATTACTTGCATTTTGTTTGATTCTTGGAAAAAGTCATTTCGAAAAGTAATCGAAGATGTCAAAAGCCGCAGCAATTTGTCAAAGCCCTTTATGCTCATTCTATAGTATCCAAAAACATTCTTAGGATAATTCTTTAATTTCTCGTGCAAGGTGTAAAATGTTAGTTGTTGCAAAATGCAACAAGCTGGGCACCTGGGGGGTAAACCTAATTCGAGTATGCTGAATCCAATAGTGTCAATTGTCCATTTTTAAAAGTTAGCTCGCGTTTTCGAGTAATTTTAATTTAAACATTTTATGCCCAAAGAACCTTCTGGAACATTCTGGAATTTTGTGGAAAATCTGATCAATGGCTTTCTGAAACTTTGAGAACCTCCCATGGACCATTCGTGAACCTTCTAGAAGCTTCCATCCCCGCTACTGCCACTTGGTCAAATAGGTATATAAGCGGCACTGTTAACCGCTGAGGGTTTACAGGAAATTAACGGTCATTCCCAACAAGTGCAGGGCAATTCGATTCCCTAACAAGATAAGCGGCGCCGCGATGAACATTTCGGTCGATGGGAATCGTCTTCCTTGGATGACAAGTACCTTGGGCTGATCCTGGATAAGCGGCTGACCTGGGCTAACCATCTTCAGGAACTGCAAGGGAGGATAGCGGCAGCTAGAAACGCGTTCTACCCCATCATCGGAAGCAACAGCGCCATGGATCTAAAGAATAAAAGAATACTATATCTTTCAACGATGAGGGCCATCATGACCTATGGCGCTATCGCATGGTGCACTGGGGCGAACTATCAATATCCGATGTTGGAGGCAATGCAGAATAAGGTGCTGAGAGCCATGACGAACGCACCGTGGTTCGTCCGAAACCAGCAGCTCCGTTCCGACCTCCAAATACCTACCATCAGGGATCACCTCGCCAGAGGGGCATGGAAGCGAGAGGCGAATTCCCATTATCCGCTCGTGAACATCGTCGTGGAACCTCAGGACCGTCCACCACCACCTAGGACTAAAATTACGAGATTCAGGGACATCGGCAAAACCAGCGAGGACGAGTAGAAGAGCGAGATGGCCAAGAGATATAAGAACTGAAATCGAGACTTGGTATCACTAAGAAACACCCAAATAAGAAAAAGAAAAATATCCCGACCACCGGCGATGCAGAACTAGCCGCCTAGAAGAGGACGAAAGGGAGCTGGGGCTTTGGTCTACCCTAGAAAAACAAACGAAGACCTTGGAGCTGAGGGCTCAGTCTATTTTCAGAAGTCAAAGTATTAACATCAACACAAATATTAAAGCAAATAACCCAAACCGAAGTGAATAGTGGAAAGTTCGAGATTGTTCATTGTATTGGCTTGTAAAATCAATTAATTTGAAATATCAAAAATGGATAAATGTTCTAAATTGAATACATTTTGTTACATGCGTGGAAAATTTGTAATTAAGACCACCCGGCATAAAATAAATGCTGAAACCGCTGATTTGTATCAACAATATTTCTCACAAAATGTTTTTAAATGTGTATTGGTCGCCGTCTATTGTTTGCACAACATGCATTTTGAATTTGAATAAATGGACAAGAACCGGAGCTGCTATGTCATTTGGTATTCGGTTGATTCGGATAGATCCAAAAGAACACGATCTTTTCGGTAACATTTGTTGAAATTTACAAGAAGAAGATGACGATACAGAAGAATCAGGGCAATCAGAGAATGAAAGATGAAAAAATTATGAAAAATCAACTGAATCGATTCAATTTTTTTCAAATGCTAACTTTTAAAAACCGAATTAAATTCCCCCCGGTGCCCAGCTTGTTGCCAAAAAGTCTCCAATTCACTCTAAACTCGATGAACCCAGTAGCATTTTTTCTAATTAATTAAAAGATGGCACACAACTGCAGGCACGTTGAACCCCATTTTTCCGGATTTTAAATTGAACATTTTTGGAAAGTCACCTATTTGTTGGCGCACCCGAATTTTGGAAGGCGACAGTTACAGAAACTGTTACGTGGCAAAAGGCACCAGTGAACGCATACCCTTATTTGGCGTTGCTACCTTATTAAAAACAAAATGTAATGATGTTTCTTGTTTGGTAACCCAGGTGACATCAAGCACAAAATTTTTGAGAAACACCCTATAAAAAATGGCAGAAGTCAAGCGTCAAGTTGAAAGAACCATACGTTTTCATTTCGATACGTTTAATACATTCAGAAGTAACTTGAAAAAGGTAATAGACAACGCACTGTACACATCAACTTGATACCCTTTCCGCGAAGAACTATATACGAATTCAACAATTTGCTCTCTGACGTCCTTTGGCGGCGCTGTAACAAAACCTTCATCTCGAAGGCTCAAGTCGCGTAGTATCGCGTGGTCCTGATATGCGACAGAGACGAACGCTACGTACTTGCCGGTACAATCCATCGTATCGTGGCGAACACCTAGCACACGACCAGCGCAGACCAGCGAGGATCCGCAAGGTGGATAGCATGCGGGGACAGTTCGGGCGCAGACCATCACCCCTCTTGAATAGTTCGTGGCGATCTTGTGACATTCATCCTCAAAAACCGTCCGCGCTTTGAGTGCCACCACTTTGAGATTCGGCAAGGACGCGTAAATCGTACAAGGAACGTGGTAAAAGACGTCCACGCGCGTCGCTATTGGCGTCAACGGTGTGCATTCCGGCACCCTCCTTTGCAGTTTGACCAGATGCAAAGAGGGCGGTTGATTTTGCCCGCCCTTTGAGACGGAAATGGTGAAGATCGCCTGCATGTTGGAACGATAGATAGCAGTGCTCTTCTTTACCTTAGCAGATACCTTGTAGCGTTTTATGCTTTTCTTCTTGGCGCATGTTGGTGCGGTGACAATCCATTGCGATAGAATCAACGTACCAGTGCCATGAATCTCTTCGTAGTTTATCAACGAGACGACGGGTTCTCTAAGAGCTGGACAGGTCCTATTTCCGACCACTACCTGTAGGTGTAATCGTAACATTCCGTACGCTAGATATGTGACAAATTCTATATCCATGCGCATGTTAGCTAGAATACCTTAGGGAAATACGTTTTTCGTCTTATTTTATCGATCAGATTCGAACGATCCCTTTCAAAAATAGCACGTGTCAAATAGACAGAATCCAATAGCAACCAAAACTGACTTATTATTAATTTGATATCGAATCAGCATAGACTTAGTTCCGTAAACCAGGGGTTCTCAAGCCTTATCAGTCCGCGGCACATTTACAGGTTTAGTAATTTCTTCCTTCTTCACTTCCACTCTCATTTCTCGCTCCACATCGATTCTTGAGCGATTTTTGCTTTTTATTACAGCTACAGCTGAAAATTCGACTTTATATAAATCGGTTGTTGCAAAGGGAATGAGGATCCTTACACCTTTTGAACTCAAAGTTGGATATTCATTTTCGATTGATATCCAAAACTCCACTAAATCGGAAGAAGCAAGTTTTGTTTTCAGGCTGTTGTCGCAAGAGAGTTCAATTAGACTCTCTTCTTCCTGCCAAGTGAATTCTGATGGAGCTTGAGCACGGAAAGGATCTTGGATCGACGTAAATTTCTCGACATTGTCTTCCTCGTAGTATTTTGCAAACCAATCAGTGAACTTTGAGAAGTGTTCCTTTGAAAAGGGACAGCAAGCCTTGTGAAACAAGGACTTTATTACAAGGTACGTATTTGTGTAATACAGAAAAAGAATGTTGACCGCCATCCTCACTGATTTTTCTTATCCACAACTGTAGCATTTTCTTAAACGCCACAACCTTCTCCAAAAGTTTCAAAATGTCCATGTTATTGCCATGCAGAGACAGATTGAAGGCATTCAGCTTGTCAAATATATCGGACAAATACGCTACTTTCAGCAAAAAGTCGGGTTCGTCAAAGTATCTGGAAGATCTTCAAGTTCCTCTTGTAGAAAAGTATGAATTTCTTGATACCCGAGGTAAGATGTTGTCACGTGAAAGCCAGTAGTACAGCAGGGCCATGTGTTCAACTCCCATGTCCATGCATAGCTTTTTGAAAAATCTGGCTTTTCGTGGCCTAGTTTTTATGTAGTTCGCTACATCTACGACACATTCTAATACGAAATTCAATTGAGAACTCATCGACTTTAATGCAAATGATTTTCTATGGATGATTCAATGGGTCCACATAACATGCGGTGCTTTGCTGCGAATAAGCACCTGCAATTCTCCATAGCGACCAGACATTGATTGAGCTCCATCAATACACATACCGATGCACTTTTCCCAATCCAAATCATTTTCGGTTATAAACTTGTCAAGCACCTCAAATAAGTCTCGAGCCTTTGCACTTCCAATGATGCTCTTGCAGAACAGAAGGTCTTCAACGATAATTTTATCATCCAGGATCCGTACATAACAAATAAAATGTACGTTTTTGTTACTGTCAGTAGCCTCATCAAGTTGACCAAATTCTGTGCCTTTAATTTTCTCTATTAATTAATCATTGAGATCCAGAATTATATGATGGATTCCTCCACTAATAATGTTGGACAAAGGTTCCTTTGAAATTGATTTTCACGCCGATCCCCCCAGCTTAATATTAACCATATCAAGAGCAGCCGATAAAATAAACCCTTCTGCGATGGTGTGAGGTTTTTTTGTACTTTACCACTCTGTATACGACCTTAAAAGATGCTAGCATTGCGTTGCTTGGTACTGAGGCTTGCTACTACTGCTGTCTCTCTTCATTACTTCGACTTGTTAAAGTTGGTATCAAAAATGTGTGTTTTGTAACGTGTGATGCCATCTAGTGGAAAATATATATCGTAATAAAAAAAATATCAATGTAATCGTTGTTCACGTTTAACACCATAAAAGAGTTCGTAAGAAAGATCCGAATCTAAGTTGTTTCCTTACTTCTTTTGCGCTAGTTT
The DNA here is from genome assembly GCA_029619255.2 of Dynastes hyllus. NCBI lineage: Eukaryota > Metazoa > Arthropoda > Insecta > Coleoptera > Scarabaeidae > Dynastes > Dynastes hyllus. Next base: position 2,600,887 of record JAROYC020000007.1, read on the forward strand.
AATCAACATTCTAACACGACTCCACCACTTGTCCATGCTTGATCACTCTCACTTGAACTGTTGACTTGCTTATTTCATAAAAATCTTTCAACTTTCCTACGATTTTACGAAAACACAAAGCGACACACTGAAACAAAGCGGGCGCTCCTCTGGTAGCGGGCGTCTTAAAACCGTTTACTTTTCTTCTCAGATGTTTACTCTTCGATTGTTATTTAGGAACTGAACTGGTTCGCCGAAGTGGTGCCGTATTTATACTAGCCGCCCCACCTACTTAGAACTTTCGCGAAACTTCGACAATGTCCGATAGTATGCTATATAAGTCTACTAGAAAGTTCTATAAACTTCACGAAAGTTTAAAACGTTCTACAAGCTACGGGAACGATTTAGTCTAGATGTTCTAGAAAGTTCTATTAGCTTCGAAGCCGTTTCGTTCTAGAATGTTCCAAACCGCTTTGTCTGCCCGCATTCGCAGGAGTGCCTCGCGGTGGTCCTGTTTACTGTTTACGGCGCCTCGGTACGCCGTGGTGCACACTTAGAGAACCTCTGCCGCAAACTATTATTTTCATGCTGCTCTTTGGTGTTGCATACTATATTTTCGTACATTTCCAGTTCAAAAGATTTAGGACAGATGTCAACTTCAAAAGACGATCTTAGATGTTCTTTCATAGTAATTTTAGTTCTGAAAAATTATCAATTGTTTGATTACATGCGTTACAAACAAAAGATTGCACCCTGAGCTCTCTGGTTAGTTCTACGTGTTACATCATCCATAACTCTTACAACTATTGTTAAGGCATCTCAACATTTGGAGATAACGCATTTACCACCTGTTCATCAAGCTAATTTTGAGGAAAGCCAACTGGCTCCATTGGAACTACTGAATTGCTTGAAAAGTGGACAAGCTGGAACGATTCTTTCTAGTATACATAGGTGTTTGCCTCCGTTGTCTGTTTGCAATTCCTACAACTGACGCCTCTGCAGAGCGTTCATTCAGCAAACTATAGCTGATAACAAATTACCTAAGATCGACTATGTCACAAGGGCGACTGGTAGATTTGGCAAGACTCAGAATTGAGTCCGATTTTGCCAGGAAAAAGGCTGTCTAGCAGAATATAAATGCTGTTACATCTCAACTACAATAACTGTTACGACTTGGAATAAACATAAAAGAATAAAGCTACCATAGCAACAATTAACATTTTGCCATTCTTTGCACAGGTTTGGTTCAAGAATAGGCGTGCCAAATGCAGACAACAGCAGAAACAACACAATCAGCAACAAACCGCTGACAAGTCGTCTAGGGTGAAGCCTAAGGCGACCGTTTTAACAAAGTCCTCGCCACCTGTATCCAATAACAACAATAACACAAATACCAGGTAAGATGAAAGTTCCATCGCTGTTTTGCGCAAGTAACATCTTTAACTACGTATGTAACAATAGTTGGAGGTGACCTAAATGATAGATTAATGATAACGCTACAGCTTTCTCGTGTATTTTCCTGTCAAGTAGAATATACACGATATGCAACGGAAATACACGAAGGAATCGAAGCCCTGCCATTGTTCTCCCATTACTGTCACCACTAGTACCTACTTATAATTTCCTCATCAAAAAATTGCATAATCTTTCGACCCATACTAGAGGTTTGTGTTAAAGATAGCTGCTTTATTTTAAAAACTCATCAAATCAAAAAAATCGACTAGATCTTGAGCAGACATGTTGACCGTATTGAACAATCTTTGTCACGTTTACTACCCTTAAGATAGCCCAGCTTGGTGATGGTGGTTTTTGCTTTACAACACAAAAGATATCTTTTTTTAGTTCATCAACCAGCAGTCCTGGAATACATACAACGCCACATATACGTGACAGTCCAAATTACGTGAAACCGCAAAGCTTGTCCACAGGTGGCAGCACCAGTTCGCCCACGGTAAGAAATTCAATGTAATTTAATAACTTACAACAATCCATTTTATCTTTTGAAATACCTAATAATATTTTTTCGAAGTATATACGGGCCGGCCTATTAGATTTATTCATCCGATATTCTAGATCGTCTCCACTTCGTATTCGAATACGGGAAACTCGAGTATATGGTCACCTGCGTCCATCGACAGCTTCACGTTGGATCAACATCGAAGCTGGACATCGCAACCTGCCGTCTTAAGCACGACGAACTCCAGTTCGAACTGTTACAATAACTACCCCTACTACAGTAATATGGACTACCTGAGTACAAGCACGATGAGCCATTCTCAGTTTGGGGTAAGTACGGTGGAGAGGAACGTCCAAAGAAAAAAACGCTTATTCGTGTAAGGGCACTTGTCTGGATAATTTTCAACACAAACGTTTAATAAATCGCCATTTTGTTTACACATTAACAGCTAGCGACTGTCTTACTACTCGACCTGTCCTAAACTGGCGACTCGCGACAAAATCGCTTCTCTATGAACATAACGGTAATTGAGTAGGCAACTTAAAAATATAAAATAACTAATAGTAAAATGTAGTACCAACTTAAGAAGGTATCTGACATTCGTTTATTCCCCAGTAAGATTCCGTTTGATACAAACGAACGTTATGTTGATATGTTTAGTTTGTGTTCCCCACAGATCCTGGTTCAAATTTTATGATCTTTGTGGCCAATTCTTTCACAATAAAAGTAAACACCTTACTATACGTCTCTTTTAATTATAATTGATTGCTATCATACCTTTCGTGTTTTCTCTATTTTTACATGTCTCTAATCTCTACATAACCTTCTCCCATGAAAATCACTAAGTTTTAATTCCCGGTGATGCCAACCTATACACCTACAGCCGGCCGTTCTGTTCAGACATTGTCCCAATGTCAGGGTCACTGGCAGGAACGATCTTTATCACTTCTTCCACGTCCTCATCTTCCAGGTCGCTGACTACTTGGAGGTCTGCGATATCGGCTTCGACAGCTTCTTCAGGTTCGCCTTCATCTTGAGGTTCAACTTCGTCTTCTGCTTCTTCTTCTTCGGGTTCACTTTCCTCATCAGTATCTAGTCTTCTCCATAATTTTATCCTTTCTGGCGCGAGGACAGTCTTGAATGGCTTTTGGGACACTTGATATCCTGGGATATCAGCGATACAATACCGATCATTGTCTAGGACCTTAGTTATCTGGTATGGGCCTACAAATTTGGGGGATATTTTCGGATTTACGTCGTTTTCGGGCGTAGTCTTTCTTATCATAACAAGGTTTCCTTCACAAAATCGTTTATGGGCTCATTTTCTCCTTGGGTCTTCTTGTTCCCGTCCGCGGCATGCATTCTCAACTTCTCTCCTGTTTTGACGTAACTGTAGACATCCAGTTCTTCTTCTAGGTGATCTTCAATTGTATGGTTTAATAATACCATTTTATAACCAAGAAATACCTTTGCAGGCGATTTGCCTATGCACCTATTGACTGTGGAATTTAGCGATAATTCCACTTTCGCGATAACATCTGTCCATTTTGCAGGGTCTTCGATTTGCTTGAGCAATGTCGGCTTGTCCATTTGCCTTTGGCGTTTGTAGAGCCACATGAACTAGTTTGATGCTATTTTCTCCCGTTTTCTGTGTATTATCATGAACTTGTATTTTACTTGGATGATCCCTTATATCCCGCTTCTGATTTTGTAGGATGGCCGGTAATACTCTCAAAATAAACACCTTACTTTATGAGGGCGCTCACGGCTCGGCTTCTCCTGACAGAGCATTGCCATTGTTATATAAAAGCTACTAATAATAATTTGGTCATGTTTTTACTTTGAACTAGTGTTGGGCATAATCGATATATTTCAATAATCGAATGAATCGAAATAATCGTTTAAAATAATCGAACGATCATTCGAAATTTACTAACGATTATTTGACAGAATCCGAGTGACGAGTGAATTATTTCGAAACTCGAAACCTCGAAGTTTCGAATACAGATCTCGAATCGTAATCCGTTTGTGTGCTCCTGCGCAGTCGATACGAATAATGAATGATCTCTGAACCATAATCGAATGATCGATTATTCGGGTATAATCGATATATCTCGATTATATCATTCATAATCGCCCAACACTACTTTGAACACCACTAACAATATGGCCGCCGCTTAACGCATGCGCCTAAAAAATCGAATTCAAGCAAACAAGCAAATTTCTCAATATTACTTTTTTGCATTGCAGGAAAATAGTCTAGAGACGAGCTGGAGTAAATCGAGGGACGACACGTGGTTCTACAATTCGAGCTGGGATAGAAAATGAAAGATGTTTTCCGAGCGGTAGCGCAGAGATCTTGAACGGCGGATTTAACGCGGAGGACGTATCCATTCGAACCATGTTTGGTTCGTGTTTCCGAATTATTTAAGAAACTCTATAACAGTACATTACACACGAATGTAGTTGAGAACAATTTTCGTTTACAACGTTGGAAACAAATTGCAGGCATTGAATGGAGTCAGTCAATTAGTAGAATAGCTATGGGGGTTCTGCTAGCAGTGAAGCAAACTGTAAAAATTATAACAGCTGCATATTATAACAGCTAACTGTTGAACGGCTCGCTTTCCCGCTAAAAGTAAATTTGAATCTTCAAGAGGAAATGAAAGAGGATTTTAACCCAGAATCTCCATATCTGTTCTACTTAGATCAGATCGGTTAAAATCGCAAGCGATAACGATCGTCTCTTCTTTAATTTTGGCAGTTAAGAATCTGTTCACCTGTCAAACTCGTAACTCTCATATTGTACAAACGTACAGTGATGGTCATATAATTAAGAACGTTATATTTTGAAAGGATTTGTTATAATTATACGCGAATTATTCAAAAATGACATACAGCGTGTCGACCCAATGCGTGAACTTTGGGTGGACACAGCCGTTACCACCGAGACTACAAGGCTCAGCGCTCTTCAATGACGTCACGCTGTTTAGGTGATATATCGCCGTGCACGCTATTAGCCGAAGTGGTAAAGAGATCGTTTTTTGCATTTCTTTTTTAAGTTTTGAAGGGCCTCCGATTTAAAAAGGATGCCAGTTATCAACTGAGCCCTTCTTCGCATTCCATTCGATTTCATTTTGGAGAAACGAAGTTTCAAAGCAAAAACCAAACACGTAACCGAGCACCGTTTTCGTGAAAGATGAATTTGTGGTGGATATTTAATCGACTAATTATTATTATTTGTAATTGTACATGTATTTGAACGAAATTAAAGTTGAAATGATACAGTAATTGCAATTTTATTCGAAATTTTGTTCAATTTCACGAGAAAATTTACAGACATGCTATTTAACCAGGGTTTTTAATTTCCTATTATGTGGTGCTTTACTTAATCTATCTTTCCTATCACGTGGTGTTTCACCTAATCTCTCATTACTTTTATCACAATCATTTTTAAGTAGGGTATTTGTAGAACAAATTATCATAATTGTTGTAATACATTCACTGCTGTGAATATGACATTTACATAAGTATATCAGTATCCAAAATGACTACGTTCGGTGATATAATTTAGAATATATTGTATTACGTTTATTACACACATTTACCATAAAAACATCTCTTCGTGTTCAAAAATAATCTTGTTAAATACAACGTAAAAATATAAAACTATTTGAACAATAACATTTTCACGTTTTTTGTCAAATACGACGGACAGTTAGGGAATTGAGTTGGAATAGCATTTTTTTTAAGTCTAGGATTTTTTAAACTTACAGTTATAGTTTCCCCGGTCTTTGAATATGTAGCTGTTGAAAAATAAATAATATCTTCTTTTATTTACAACGTGTAACTCACATACAAAACAACCGACGCCATCCTAGGTTAGGTTACCTCATTTTTATCGTTTTAGAAAAGGTTTTATCGCTTATACAACACTGCAGGTATCACCAACAAAGTACGGAAAAATCACTACACAGTATTTTTTTTTTAATAAAACCAATTCAAAACGTAGAGATGGTCTCAATGTGTAAACGCGTTTATATGGCTTTTATCAAAATACATCACAGTCTGCTGACGTCAAAGCGCGTAGGCCTTGTGTATATCGTTGGTAACACAGCTTCGAATAGGTCATAAAATGAAGAACCCTAAATATCTTTGCAGAGAAACGTTTTTCTTACATCTTCTGGAACGAGTCAACTTTTATTCTGATCAAAAAACGATCTGCATTTCTTCAACCCCTTACCCGTGCGCACACCCCCAAATTTTAAAAGAAACCTAACCGGTAGGCCCATTAATTATTTTTAACCCCCGTATTTTTTTTCCCTTCCCCCCCCAAAAATTTTAAAAAAAAGGGGGGGGGGGCCTTTTTTTTTAAAACTTTTTAAAAAAGGGTTTTAAATTTTTTAAAACCTTTTTTTTTTTAAAAAAAATTAAAAAATTTTTTTAATTTTTTAAAAAAAAAAATTTTTTTTTAAAAAATTTTTTAAAACCCCAAAAAAATAAAAAAAATTTAAAAAAATTTTTTTTTAAAAAAAATTAAAATTAAAAATTTTTTTTTAAAAAAAAATTTTTTCCTTTTAAGCCCCCCCCTTTTTTTTAAATTTTAAAAAAAAATTTTTTAAAAATTTAAAAGGTTTTTTAAAAAAAAAAAAATTTAAAATTAAAAATTTTTTTTTTTGGGGAAAAAAAAACCCGGCCCCCCCCCAAAAAAAAAAAACCCCCTTTTTTTTTTTAAAAAAAAAAAAGGTTTTAAAAATTTTTTTAAATTTTTTTAAAAAAATTTAAAATTCTTTTGGGGGGGGCCCCTTTTTTTGGGGGGGTTTTTTGGTTTTTTTTTTTTTTTAAAAAATTTTTTTAAAAATTTTAAAAGGAAAAAAACCCAAAAAAAAAAAATTTTTTTTTCCCCCCCCCAAAACCCCCAAAATTTTTAAAATGGGCCCGGGTTGGGGGAAAAAAATTTTTTTTTTTAAAAAGGGGTTTTGGGTTTTTTTTTTTTCCCCGGGGAAAAAAAAAAGGGGGGGGGAAAAAAAAAAGGGGGGGGCCCCAAAAAATTTTTTTTAAAAGGGGGTTTAAAAAAAAATTTTTTTAAAAAAAACCCCCCCTTTCCCCCCCAAAAAAGGGGGCAAAAAACCTTTTTTTTTTTTAAAAAAACCCCCCCAAAAATAATTTTTTTAACCCTTTTTTTCACCCCAAAAAAATTTTTTTTTTGGGGAAGGGGGTTTTTCCCCCCCCCAAAAAAATTTTCCCAAAAAACCCGGGTTTGGAAAAAAATTTTTAAAAAAAAATTTTTAAAAAAAAAAATTTTTTTTTGGGGGAAATTTTTACCCATTTAAAATTTTTTTTTTGGGCCCCTTTTTTTTAAAATTTTAAAGGGGGAAAAAAAAGGGAACCTTTAAAAAAAAAATTTTTTTAAATTTTTTTGGGGGGGGTTTGGTTTGGGAAAAAAGGGCCGAAGATTTCCTGATAGACCGTTAACCCTTTTCACTAAGTTTTCGGCCCTTTCTTTCCCAAGGCCAAAGAAACTGGTTCACTTGCTGTTCCATGTAATAATCTAGGTAATCACGTTAGAGAAAATAATGTAAGCAACGAAGAAAATGTGTTGGACAACCCCACCCTGAGCACTTGTTTTTCTCAAAACTTTGTATGGCGAACACATCATGAACAGTTACACCCTTATCACATTCAACGCGTCCAAGCATTACGGGTAGCCTGTGAGGGTCTATACCTTTGGGTTTCTATAAAAAATTCCAAATTTGATATTTTTTTTAAAAATTATGGAAAAGATGAGATCCAATGTAGTAGAGATGGTATTAATAGCACTCGCACGGCACAAAATTCACATGCTGTCAAACAATCGCGATTTCAACACTGTTTTAGTGCGAATACTTGGGCTGGTGTCCTTAACGGAGAATTGCTTGAATCAGAAGTTTTACCACACAGACTAAATGCAAAATACTATCTAACTTTTTTAGATGGGACGCTTTTTGAGAAGATCGAACATACTCCGCTTCTTCATCGCCAACAAATATGGTTTCAACACGATGGCGATCCAGCTCACTATGGTAGACACTTAATTCAATGGTTGAATGCATATTTTCCTAGTCGTAGAGATTTTATTGCTTGGCCTCCAATATTTCCCGGCCTAAACCCCTTGGATTTATTTTCTTTGGGGCGATTTGAAGCAACTGACTTACAGTGTCGAAATAAACACACGTGGACAATTACTTGACCAAATAATTTAAATTAGATTTAACGAAATACGACCAAGATGATGCAACAATAGCGCGTGCCTACGACTAAATGGGTCGCAGGTGTCATGCTTGTATTCGAGCTCAAGGAGGATGTTTTGAACAACTATTACAAGCAATATTTTCTTACATACTCATTTCTTCCTTTAATTTTAAAGTTGTATTTTAATAATCATCTCTGATTTGTTAAAATTTAAATCTTAGTTCTGTAAATAACAACAATAAGATCTGTATTTATTTAATATTTTTTTGTTTTAATGACTTCCCGAACAAGATATCAAAGATTTTTACACCTATTATAAATCGTCGTGTATAAACTCGTACCAAATAAATACTTATTTTACAAATCGTTTTTAATTTTATGGCCATCAATGAACGTCAAAAACTGTGTAAGAAATTCTATCACGGAGTATTGACGACTAAATCTGTGAATTTAGTAATCTTCGGGCGTTGTCTTCTTTTTTGTAACTTGATTGTACATAAAAAAACATATCTAAGTAGGTAGTCTTCTAGCGAAGTTGCAATGCCGCAAGTGAGGTGAAAAAAAAAAGAGGGATTATTTCAAATTGCCCGACTAGGTGAACTGTCTTAGAGATCTTTTAAACTATACGTATAATAAAAAAAAGTTTGCCAAAATTTAAGTCTGACAAACAGCCCTAATAAATGCATTACGTACGTTTACCTATTCTACGTCAGCATCAACAAACTACACAGACTCCCAACTATCTGAAGCGTCTCTATTAGAGATATTTGTCAGGCACTTCCAGCGTTAAATAATCGATTTTACAACTTATCGGTAACCTGGGCAAATATGCGGTAACAGCCAGAGGCGTGGCGAGCGCATAAAAGTTTACACATAAAATAGAAGGTAAGAAATAAATTATAAAACGTGCTGAAACACTTACCGTTTTAAAAGTCTACCGTGAAATCACAAACTGGTAACATCTGTTAAATATTTGAATCATAGATATGTTTCCACAGCTGTTTCAGTCAAGTGAGTGCGGAATAAATTTTTTTTAAGGAAAACGACCGTTCGACATCAAACGATGTTATATTTGCATATTTAAAATAATCTTTGAAACAACTCAACGCATCTTCACACGCTCCTTCACAAATTCGTCTTAATATAAGAAAATCGGAGTCTTTCTCTAAAACACTTTCAAATTTTCGTATTACACACCAATTTGTTTCGCCTTCTTCAGCGCATAACTGTGCGTGAACATCATTCTCAATTTGAACAGAATCTACTAGCGACATCGAAACATTTTGTAACTTTTCTGTTCCCTCCACTAGTCCGAAGTAATTGTTGTGAATAGTTTGTAAATCTCTTTTCACCTGACTATCTTAAAAGATTTCCCAGCTTTTCTTGATTGCTGCAGCTTCTGTTGGATTGAATTTTAAAACACCTTCACGATCAAAATATTTGTTGTAGTAAAACGCACCCTGCAACCATGCCCCCCAACGTGAACAATCGGCTGTAGTGGTTCATAAAGGGTTTATGAAATAGTAGGTACGTTTGGGGATTTAGAAACACTTTAAGTGGAAAACTTTAGGAATCGGGCCGCAAGATTTGGTATGGATTTTACGCGTTACTTTAAAGTTACCATGTGTCTTTAAAAGATGGCCCAAGAACGCATTTTTGCGGCACCACACTAACACTTTAAAAAAGTTGCTTAGTTGAAACTTCGAATTTGTTCAATGAGTTCAACACCCCCTTTTAAAAAATCTCCTCGGCAGTACAATTTATAACTCTTTTGGAACGTGAAGGAGGATGACGGTCGATGTGGTTCCATTGTACGTACCATTACATTAACTACAGAATGTTTTGCGTTGCGTTTCGTTCAACACAACCACATTTTTTATCTTTCAATTCCGTTTTGATTTTTTTTTCTATTTTTCCCGAAAAATGCAAATTTCATATCGATGCCCGACTAGGTAATTTACAATCCGCATATTTATTCCAGAAGGAGACAGATGCTTCTTTGTCTAGTAAACGAAACGATAGATTACATAAAATAAAGGTAACACATAAATCAAATGTAAATTTTTCTTGGTCTCTATGCCACTTTTTGCAGAAGAATGCTGTTTGCTTTCGATGTGACGTTAACAATGGGTTCTGGACCAACACATTAAAGGGATTTTACAAACTAGACATTGAATTTTAGCGCCATCAAAAATTAAGTCCGGCATGTCCACTATAAAGTTTTTAACTGTGTCTGCCATTGGTCGTTTTCGCGACGTACCCAACTGCGACATTTATAAAGCAAACATAAGCGTACAATTAGAAATAAGTTACGACAGCCTACATATACGCAGAACTACTCGCATACAGCATCGATTTAGTACTGAGGCTGTGAACGCGTGAAATAAATAATCGCCGACTCCGCACCACATATCTACTACACTGACTGTTACCGCTGTTTGTCCAGACTACTTATCGGTCATAATTTTAGGTAAGCATTTTAAATGAAGGGTTTAAATTTTCATTTTCACTACCAGAAGACAACAAATCTAGACGTTTCTTCATTAATTTATTATTATTATAGTTTGTGAGATCTGTATAGACTCTAAATGAAGTGATTAGCTGAATTTTGTATAGAAAAAAACGTTGCAAGGCCTAAAAATTACAATTTCCAACGAAACGAAACTAAACGCAGGAACGAAGGAAAAACATATAGGAATCGAAAGTAATGAAAACCATAATAATGTAAAATAGTTTATTGATTTCGATTTTTATTTTCAATGTCATATCGTTATTTGTACATGTTCCTAAATTATAAAATAAATTGTACTAACAGCACGCAGTTTTCTCTTATTTTGTTTATCTTTTCATTTCACTCCTTCAAAGTAAAAAAAAAGGATCCTATTTTTTATCAACACATAATATACAAAAGTGATTTGATGCGACGCATCTAACAGATACATACACGTTGCGACACAGATCGGCTGTACATACAACATGAAGAAAACAACACAGTTCGACAACAGCGCATATGTCGGTTATATTCGCCAGCACGAGTTCGTGCGACAGAGCCAGGGCGGATGCGAGAGGAGATACAGTTAGTAACGTTGTCGTAGAGCGGTTTAGAATTTTAATTTATTTTGTACGTACATGGTTATGTAGAGTATTTATTTTTCTTATTCTTTTATTTCATCAGATACGTTCATTTCTTATTTAGATTACTTTTTTTTATATGCCTCCTAGCAGCACAACATAAATATAAGAACTCATTTTCAACATAATTTGCGAATACATAATACGTAAGTTCCGTAATCGTTCTCTGTCCCAACGAAGTTATGCCTACTGTCTCTGTTAACGCACTGAAAGCATACGCTGCTGGGTGAGGCGAGTGTAACCGTAGTAGAGGGATGCGAGATGGGGGATGCGGGCGCTGAGTCACAATCGCCACGATGCACATACGTACATAGTATTCCACTGTTGCAATTGAAAGGCCGTATGTACAGCCGCTCAGTGTCGCAACGTGTATAATGAATAACGTTGCCGCCTTGTTAGGAATGCGTTCCCGATTCAGTTTCCCTAGACAACCTTACCCATTTACAAATCACACTCTACGTATTCGACATCAGTGCAAATTTTAGAAAAAACGTAATACGTCTTATTTAATAATTTTTATTCCATACTGAAACAACTGATTACTTTTAAATGAACTAATCGAGTTAAATCTTCTGATGGGGCTTAATACCGCCTACTGCATGACGTATATTTATGAAATATTCTCTCCACGGTTAGATACGTTTGTACAGTACCGTTCATGGAAGTTCGGGCAAGCTGACAAATTATATTAACTGTTTAGGAAAAAATTTTAAAATTATATATGTGAGGAATTATTAAAACTAACCTTTTCTGGAAGCCTTTTACCAATTTCCAGGTAGTATTTGTCTATTATAAGACCGTTATCATAAAATATATAATTATTTTGGAAATCCCCAATAATTACAGTGACAATTAAAGCTTTATAATAATCCTTAGGAGGGCTAGTTTATTCACTCGTGTTACCTGGAAATATTCGTACACCCTTTATAAAGTATTATAACATTTGTACACACAGTAGTTCTGAAGAGATTGTTATTGTGAAAGTATCTGTGGTTGTGCAAGTGAAAAATAAAATAATTTCGGTTTGACTGCTTAAAATGCCCTGTGGAAAGCCTCTAGCTCTTTCAAAACGATCTGCTATTATTACCTTGCATCAGGAAGGGTACGCAGAAAGACGGATTGCGAATAAATAAAAAATAAAATCACAGTCCATGATACTTAGTTCGATTTAAGACAACCGGTGACGTGCAAGATCGTAATCGGCCAGGACCGTCAAGAAAAACGACTCCTGCGGAAGATTTACGAATAAAAATAATTAGTAAGCGCAATAGAAGACTAACAGCAACAGAATTCAATAATGGGCGAGATTCCAAAGTTTCTGTGAGTACTGTGAAACGTCGGCTGAAAGAGGCTGGGTTGCATGGGCGAGTGGCTTGTCGAAAACCGTTACTCCGAAGAGGAAATAGGCTGAAACGACTGAAATGGGCACAAGCTCATAGAGATTGGACAGTGGAGGATTTTAAAAACGTTTTGTGGACTGACGAATCCAAGTTTGAGGTTTTTGGAAATAGACGCAGATCAAGAGGGGAAAGAATGTTACGGGAGTGTATAGTTCCTACGCTGAAGCATGGAGACGGATCTGTAATGGTTTGGGGTTGTTTTTCCTTAATCGGAACAGGTGACTTGCTCAAAATTGAGGGCATAAAATAGAACAGAGCAGTGTCCAATAATGCCAGTAAAGTTAATGGAGAAACAAACAAGATCCACGTCTGACTTTTGCTTTGATTCAAATAATGAATTGCTTCTAGTGCGATGGAATGACAATAGCGTTTGTTCAATTGCAACTAATTACGACTCTGTTGAACCACTGCAAAATATAAAACGGTGGTGTAAGGAAAAAAAGGAAAAGGTAAATATGGTTCAACCTAACGTCTTTAGGTCATACAATAAAGGAATGGGGGGTGTCGACGCCAGCGATCAGGCAGTAAATGCCTATCGAATTGCAATTCGTGGCAAAAAATGGTACTGGGTTCTTATTACGTACATGTTAAACGTGGCTATGGTGAATGCATGGAAACTGCATTCAATTGCATCAGAGGAGAAGATGGACTTGCTGTATTTTACTCGAAATATAGCAAGGTATTATCTTCGATTTTCTACAAAAGAAAATAATAAAGCAAGAAATGGTGCTACGGTTCCACAAAGCATGATCAAAGACAATATCGGGCATTTTCCAAAAAAAATCCCCAATCAACTTAGATGTGCTGTATGTCACTCTCGCATAAGATGGCAATGCAAGAAGTGCTTGATAACACTCTGTATCCGAAAGGAATTGTTTTGAAAAGTTTCACACGCAGTAGTGCATTTTACTCCTAATGCGCCCAGTGTACTCGCTTGAGTACACCATTTTTTTAAGGACATTAGAATGGTTTTTTCTTTTTTTTTTTGTGAAAATATTATAAAAACACTGTTTCACTTACAAATAAAGAGATTTAGTAATAAAAGTCCTCCTGATTACATTTTGGGCGCTAATGGGTTAATTAAGGACGAAGCCTTTAAAGCAAATCAAGATATAGGACATATTTTACAAAATATCACTCCAAATGTAAGTAAAAAGTTGCTAAGCAAATTTTAATTATAAAATTGATATTTTTTTACTCATTTTAATGATGCTGACATTGATGAATGGAATAAGGAGATATTACAAGCAGCCACTGAGGTAAATGTTATTGATAAAAGCGATTCGGAAGAGGGCGATAATAGTCATTTGTTAATGTATAATGTCACCAATGACGACAAATTAATTTCGACAAATCATGCTCTTAAATCTGTTAATGATCTTATTCAGTGGGTGGAAGAGAATGAGGAGAATGTTGTGAATTTTCATAGTTACTAACTCTGCATAGTTTAAGAAGTAAATTAATTGAAATTAAAGTAAAGAAAAAGTTAGAACAATCGAAGATAACTACGTATTTTAAACCAAAATTATAAGTTAATAAGTTTTTAATATAAAAATGTCGCGTATTATTATTGCCAAATTATATTATTACTTATAGTAAAAGTAAGATTATTAAATAAAGTTTGATTGCATATATGTATTTGTACTTTTTTTAATAAACCTCTATTTAGTGAACAATCCGATTTAGTGAACAGGGACTTGGCCAATAACGTCCACTCCAGCGGGACTCTACTGTATTGATTTCAAATATTATAAACGTAGTTTATTCAAGAAATGTCCAATCTCTCTTATAAAAACATGCAATGGAATGTTGCCTTTTTTTCTAGGCTAACACCTGCTGAATTAGAAGCAGCGTTACAAGAAACCGATTCTGAAGAAGGACCGTTTGTCGCTTCCGATGAAGACGAATATATCCCAAAACCAATAAAGACCGATTTCGAGGAATCTGACGCAGAGAAAGAGCTCATAGTCGAGCATGAAGAAGAATATGATTCAAATGAAAGCGACGAAGAAGAACCGAGGTCTCAACCATCTGAAGTTTTAGTCGGTAAAGATGGTACTCAGTGGCATGATTCTCCGTTTCCACAAGCTCAAACAATTGGTCGCAATATCTCGCGCCGAAAAGGTGGAGCGGCTACTTTTAGTGCTTTATTTACAGCAAAGGAAACTTTTAAATCCATCATGTCTAATGAAATATGTGACATAATTCTGAGAGAAACTAATCGAAAAGCCAGAATAATAACTGAAGATTACAACAGCACTCTAGTTCAAAGGTACGAAGGTTCTAAACGACCACCACCAAAGGTTTTCAAGCCATTTACTGAAGAAGAATGTGATGTGTTTCTAGGAATTCTTCTTGTTATATTTGTAACTATTTAGTAACTGAGGCGATTGAGCTGGAGTAACTAATAGTATATTCCTTAATAAATAATTTTACATATCTAGATTTTTTAAAATTTATTTTATGAAAATTCCATAAGAAAATTAATTGTTTTGATTGTTAAAAAGTAATATCTAGATTTTTTTAAATTTATTCTATGAAAATTCCATAAGAAAATTAATTGTTTTGATTGTACAAGAAAAAAAAATAAAAAAATACATCGCCCGAGCAGGGACTTGAACCCTGGACCCTTGGATTAAAAGTCCAATGTCACCGACTGAGCTAGCCGGGCTTATATTTGTAACTATTTAGTAACTGAGGCGATTGAGCTAGAGTAACTAATAGTATATTCCTTAATAAATAATTTTACATATCTAGATTTTTTAAAATTTATTTTATGAAAATTCCATAAGAAAATTAATTGTTTTGATTGTTAAAATTATCTAGATTTTTTAAAATTTATTCTATGAAAATTCCATAAGAAAATTAATTGTTTTGATTGTACAAGAAAAAAAAAATATAAAAAAATACTTCGCTCGAGCAGGGACTTGAACCCTAGACCCTTGGATTAAAAGTCCAATGCTCTACCGACTGAGCTAGCCGGGCTTATATTTGTAACTATTTAGTAACTGAGGCGATTGAGCTGGAGTAACTAATAGTATATTCCTTAATAACTAATTTTACATATCTAGATTTTTTTAAATTTATTTTATGAAAATTCTATAAGAAAATTAATTGTTTTGATTGTTAAAAAGTAATATCTAGATTTTTTAAAATTTATTCTATGAAAATTCCATAAGAAAATTAATTGTTTTGATTGTACAAGAAAAAAAATATATAAAAAAATACATCGCCCGAGCAGGGACTTGAACCCTGGACCCTTGGATTAAAAGTCCAATGCTCTACCGACTGAGCTACCCGGGCTTATATTTGTAACTATTTAGTAACTGAGGCGATTGAGTTGGAGTAACTAATAGTATATTTCTTAATAAATAATTTTACATATCTAGATTTTTTAAAATTTATTTTATGAAAATTCCATAAGAAAATTAATTGTTTTGATTGTTAAAAAGTAATATCTAGATTTTTTAAAATTTATTCTATGAAAATTCCATAAGAAAATTAATTGTTTTGATTGTACAAGAAAAAAAATATATAAAAAAATACTTCGCTCGAGCAGGGACTTGAACCCTGGACCCTTGGATTAAAAGTCCAATGCTCTACCGACTGAGCTAGCCGGGCTTATATTTGTAACTATTTAGTAACTGAGGCGATTGAGTTGGTGTAACTAATAGTATATTCCTTAATAAACAATTTTACATATCTAGATTGTTTAAAATTTATTTTATGAAAATTCCATAAGAAAATTAATTGTTTTGATTGTTAAAAAGTAATATCTAGATTTTTTAAAATTTATTCTATGAAAATTCCATAAAAAAATTAATTGTTTTGATTGTACAAGAAAAAAATATATAAAAAAATACTTCGCTCGAGCAGGGACTTGAACCCTGGACCCTTGGATTAAAAGAGCCAATGCCCCGACTGAGCTAGCCGGGCTTATATTTGTAACTATTTAGTAACTGAGGCGATTGAGCTGAAGTAACTAATAGTATATTCCTTAATAAATAATTTTACATATCTAGATTTTTTTAAATTTATTTTATGAAAATTCTATAAGAAAATTAATTGTTTTGATTGTTAAAAAGTAATATCTAGATTTTTTAAAATTTATTCTATGAAAATTCCATAAGAAAATTAATTGTTTTGATTGTACAAGAAAAAAAAATATAAAAAAATACATCGCCCGAGCAGGGACTTGAACCCTGGACCCTTGGATTAAAAGTCCAATGCTCTACCGACTGAGCTAGCCGGGCTTATATTTGTAACTATTTAGTAACTGAGGCGATTGAGCTGGAGTAACTAATAGTATATTCCTTAATAAATAATTTTACATATCTAGATTTTTTTAAATTTATTTTATGAAAATTCCATAAGAAAATTAATTGTTTTCATTTTGTGAGGAAGGAGTAAAAAAGATTTCTTTTTTTGAAAACGTCATAAACAAATTTGCGAATGACAAACGAAAAAATTCAGTTTTTATATGATTGACCTATTAATCTATTAATTTTTCTTTTTATGAAGGCAATAACTAAAAAATACACAAACTCCTGTTATACTGCATTCCTCCTTAGGACATCTTTCTCCTTTTCTCAGTAATAACGACAATAATAATTTTAAACTTCGAAAAAGTGAACGCATCCCAAATTAAACAAAATAGCTTTCCCAAAATTAGTTTACTAAATCGCGACTCTATCATAATAAAAGTAAAAGAGGAACCCTTATGTTAGTGTTCATCGTTGAACTTAAGGCCATAGAGCAAATATTGCACCATGTCCTTTCTGGAGTCCTTATCCATGTCCTCCATGAACCGCTGCTTATCTTCCGTGTCTTCAATAGCATCAGCAAGTTTTGGTAGGAGCGGCTCAAACTTCTTACTGACCATGTGCTTTAGAGGGATGTCGAAGTATAAGAGTATCTGGAAAAAATTACTTTACATCATTGATGATAATTGAGGGAATGTCTTTAAAGTTTTGCCGTGCTTCCGCCACAGAAGAGATAGCTCATCATTACATTCCTACGGAGACCAGAGAAGCTCGGCGATTCAAATAAATCGCACCTAAAGAACACATTGGAGAAGAACTGCTACAAACTAAACTAAATACAAAGAAGAACCACTACGAGGAATAACTCTAAAGAGGAAACACTTGGATACTTCTTCCTTTGGAAATATCTAAAGGCACGTGCTTAATAGGGGAGGCCAAGAACACTGGAAGAGTTAAACGCTGCGATTTCCCAAACTATCGCTAATATTGAACACGAACTTAAATATTAATAAAATATTTTTCCTTTCTAAAATTGACCGCGTCCTGCTCATTTCATAAAAAAAATATATATTTCCATGACCCTTCCCATGTCTATAATGAGGAATAGAAGACGACAACACCATTCTGTAGTCAGTATGTTCAACGAAACGTCCAGTACATTAGCGAAACAAATACGACAAAATCCGAAAGACATCACTTCATTAGAAGGCAACCGCGAAAGTCTATATTCGATTATCGATAATGATTCAGTAATCAATGAGGTGTTTTTTTAAAGATTTTAGTGTTTAAAGGTTTGAATTGGTCTCGTGCAATGTTATTACAATTTCGCAAGTCATTTGAATAAACGAAAAGAAATTTAGGAGCGGACTCATGAGGTTCGAATAAAAAATAGCCAATATGCAAATTTAGAAGAATCAACTGGGTTATTGATGAAAAATGGATGAAGATATTAACTTATCAAGATGCTAATACCTCCAGTTAAGCTGTACTTTTGATTTAGCCAATTCTTAGAAGGATTATAGAAATGCAATGATAATTTTTTCAAAGGGATGCTGTTCTTATAAGAGAATGCTCACAAAACACAAGACTCCTAAACGGAGAAACCTTCAAACTCACCTTGTTCCTAAAGGTGATATAGACGAAACACGTAACAGGGTTATTCCCAGGTATTAACGTGTAATAACCGGTTCCGAACGCTTGCACCGATTCATCCAGCTGAAATCTAACAGTATTTCTATATTGATCCAAGATATACGTGTGGCCATCCCACGAACAGACAACAATCTCATCGGCACCGTTTCCAGTGACGTCCAACTTTGACAAGGCGAATAACTGATGGTCCACAGCGATTGACCTGGGCAAACCCAATATTCATATATGGTAAAATATTTAGGCTGCTTCACAGAACTGATCCATTAAGAAATCTTACACTAAATTGGTCTAAAAACCCACAAACTTACATTTAAATCGGTAAGCAATAGTTATTGGTGTTGGACTGCAAAAGATAAACCGGTCGGGAAAGTGATGGCGAACGTTTTTTGAGATAGATAAAGATCAGTTCCGTGATTGGCTTTGGGACTACCTCAAACAAGTAGCACTTACCATAAAATAACTTCGTCCTGGATCAACATTATGGTGCCGTCCAACGTGGCAACAGCGTAAGGATTTCCGCTGGTGCTCTTGTCGGATTGGTTCGAGTCCACGGAGGCGTTGAGGTTCGGCATGGTTCGGACATCGCCGAGGATTTCTGTAGATATGTTCGGGTTCCTCATGCGAGAAATGCCGAGGAATTGGTAGTCGACCGAGAAACCGGTTAGATTTTCACTCGGCAAACTGAAACGAACAAGCAATTCTTCCTGACGGCAATGTGATATATCGTTTGGAGCAGGGGTTCCCTGAGGGTGCGCCGTATAGAGTAAACAGGGGCGCCGCGAGGCACTCACACAGCTAATGGAACTTTATAGAACATCTAGACTAGATCGCTCCCGTAACTTGTAGAACTTTCTAGAAAAATATGGAACATTCTCGAAGCACGTAGAATATTCCAGAAAAGTATAGAACTTTCATGAAGTTTATAGAACTTTCTAGTAGATTTATATAGCATACTATCGGACATGTCGAAGTTTCGCCAAAGTTCTAAGTAGGTGGGGCGGCTAGTATAAATACGGCACCACTTCGGCGAACCACTTCGGTTCCTAAACGTCAATCGAAGCGTAAACATCTGAGAAGAAAAGTAAACGGTTTTAAGACGCACGTTACCAGAGGAGCGTCCGCTTTGTTTCAGTGTGTCGCTTTGTGTTTTCGTAAAGTTGTAGGAAAATGGAAAGATTTTTATTAAATAAGCAAGTCGACAGTTCAAGTGAGAGTGATCAAACATCGACAAGTGGTGGGGTAGCAAAGAAACGGAAATATCGTACGAAATACGGTAACTATTTGAATTTTTACTTTACAGTAGAAGTAAACAATGAAGAAAGACCGCAGAGTGTGCTCTATTTAAAAGTTCTAGTGACCGAGCGTATGCTCCCACGCAAGCTAAAGCGACATCTCGAGACCAATCACTCTAACATAGTTGAAAAATTTCAGAAAAGCAAAAAAACAAGCCTCAGTGCCAAGCAACGCACCGCTTGCATCTTTCATACAGAGTAGCGAACTGCAAAAAACCACATACCATCGCAGAAAAGCTTATTCTACCGACTGCTCTTGACATGGTGAATATTATTATGCTGAGGGAATCGGCGGGAAAATTAATTTCAAAGGCAGCTTTGCCCAACAAATTAGCCGAAGAATCCATCCTCCGGATCTCAATGATCAATTAATACAGCAAATAAAAGGCACGGAATTTGGTCTGCGACTTGATGGGGCTGCTGATAGCGACAAATACGCACACCTTCTTTGTTATGTACGCTACCTGGATGATAATATTATCGTTGAAGACCTTCAGTTTTGCAAAAGCATCATTAGAAGCGCAAAGGCTCAAGACCTATTTGAGATGCTTGAGAAATTTATAGCCGAAAATGATTTGGATTTGGAAAAGTGTATCGTTATGTTTGAGGGAAACCCATAATGTCTGGCCCATGGGGGATCGAAGCGCTTATTCGAAAAGACCGCATGCTATGTGGAATTATAGAAAGCATTTCATCAAAGTCATGAGCCCCAATTGAATTTCGTTTAAACCTGTCGTAGGCGTAGTAAGCTTCTTAAAAACTAGAACATTGAAAGCCAGATTTTTCGAAAAGCTTATGGACATGGGGGCTGGGGGGTTTTCCCGCAGCTCAATGGCTTTCAGGGGCATTGACTACATCAAGCAACCAGTCTTCTACGGGAAACATGAACACTCCAGTCTTTCTCGAATCGTTTTTGAAACTAGCGTATTTGTGCCATGTTTTACAAGCTAAATGCCTTAAACGTCTCTGCAAAAATCGCACACATTTTGAAACTTTTAGAGAAGGTTGCGGCATTTAGGAAAAAGCTGCAGTTGTAGATAAGCAAAATCAATGACAATCAAATACGTGGCCTATAATAAAGTCGTTTTTTTTACAAAAATTGCTGTCCCTTTTCAAGGAACACCTCTCAAAACGACGGGTTTTTTAAAAACTTTGGGGAAAACAATGTCAGAAATTTGCGTGGATCCAAGATCCTTTTCCGGGTCAAGCTCCATCAGAATTCCCCCGGGGGAAAAAGAACTTTTGAAACATTTGAACTTTTTTGCGACAACACCTGAAAACAAAAATTTTCTTCTTCCGATTCAGTGGAGTTTTGGATATCAATCAAAAATGGATATTTAAGCCGAATTTTCAGCTGCAGCTGTAATAAAAGGAAGATATCGCTCAAAAATCGATGTGGAGCGAGAAACGAGAGTGGCAGATATATGTCATTGTACACATATTTTGAAGAGAGCGCCGAGACAAAATACTAAACCTGTAAGTACGTCACGGACTGATAAAGTTTAGGAACCCCTGGTTTACAGCTCTACATTTAGCGTTAAAATCGAAAATTACATTCGCAAATATACCTTGAAGATAAAGACGATTACGCGTTACGAAGTCTAAAAATGAAATTATTATTTTGCTTGCTTTACCTTCCGGAATCCCCGGTACTGGAAGTCTCCTGCGATTGCGGAGTTTGTTGTTCGTCGGATTGGTGATGGATCCTCATGAATGTGCCGCCAGGTTGCGCCACCAACAAAGACGGAACGCCCTCTGGCGTATGATGCAGTGATATGGAACCGATCTGCTGTGCGCACTCCCATTTATTCAGCGCTACCAACTTGCCTAAGATGAATGTAAGATGAATAATAACTACAATCGTATATAGCGGCTACGAAATAAATGTTGTTAATCGAACCTAGAGAGTTTTTTTGCTCCACGGACGA
>JAROYC020000007.1:2622819-2651905 GCA_029619255.2 Dynastes hyllus
CATGAATACGACGCAAATAAGTCTTCTCCAATTCCTTAGACTCTTCGAGTAAGGAATCGCTCTTTGGGGAATTGTTAGCGTCAGTAGGAAACGTTTGATCATCATTCTGAAACGAAATTCGTAAAATTAACTAACGAGATATTTTAAATTCCCAAATAAGTCTGCGTGGAATCGCGTGTTATTTGCTGGAAACTTCACCAGGCCTAATAAGTAGCAAAAAATGACGAGTGAACAAACCCCGTCAAATTTGACAACTTTGACGGATCAAATCACTATAGACGATCGTTTCACGTTCCGAATCCGATTATACGACAAGAATGCGACCACTTTCCCTCATATTAACCGCATTAACGCTATTCGTCGCTGAAATTTGCGCGTCGAATACCGGGTCTAATCCGAAGAAACTATCGGATTGCGACGCCTGCAAGATATTCACCGAATCGTTCACAAGCGGCATGAAAAAAACTGAAGAGGGCGCTTTCGAAGGCGGCAACACCGCTTGGGAAGAAGAGAAACTACGCAGTTACGCTGTTAGCGAATTAAGACTCACAGAGATACTAGAAACTATCTGTTCCGAAGTCACTGATGGGCAACAACAATGCTATCAGATATACGGCGACTACGAGGATGAAATTGAGAAATGGTGGTTCGATTTGCAAGAGAAACATCCCAATTTTGAAAAGTATTTTTGCATCGACAAGTTGAAACGTTGCTGTCTGGAGTTACATTACGGAGCTCCGAAATGCCTACCGTGTCCTGGATTTCCAGCGAATGTCTGTTCGAGGAAAGGGATCTGCAATGATAAGGGGAAGTGTATATGTCACGAAGGGTACATTGGGAAGAATTGCGAATCTTGTTCGAGAAGATACTTTGAATCTTTTAGAAACGGCACGGAATTCATATGCACGCCTTGTCCACTTCAATGTCAAGGGACTTGCACGAAATTAGGTTGCGATAAATGTTCCAAAGGCTGGATTAAAGACGATAACAACCAATGCGTCGATATCGACGAATGTTTAAATACAGAAAAGCCATGCAAAGGAAAACAATATTGTCTCAATGTGGAAGGCAGCTATAAGTGCTTACCATGCGATATAGCTTGCGACGAATGCACCGGAGATGGCGTTGGGAATTGCGTACGATGTGCCATCGGATACGAATTGATCAAAAGCACCTGCATTGCAGAAACGCAACCCAAACAGAACAAATTCCTTCTAATAGCTAAGATTTTCACTTATGTATTTGTGTCTATTGCTACATGTGTAATTTATAGGAAAGGTGGGATACTAGCAGCACTAGTTGCTTTAACATTTACTTTGTATACCACTGTTATACAAATGATATTAAACTATATATTAAATTAACTTGGACTATTGATTTGTTTTACTTGTAAAAGTCGAAAATTCTGCTCAGATAGTAAACATGACTATATTACAAGAATAAAGGTAAGTTATAGCCAATTAACTTTAAGAATGCAGTAGATACACTACCGTTCATGGAAGTTCGGGCAAGCAAAAAAATGTACGGAAGTCAAAGAAAATAAGAGAAATATTAAATGGCCATGTATTTAATACTTACTTACATGATTTTACATATTTTCAAACACAAATTTATTAAAAAGAAAAAGTTAATGTAATACAAATAATTTAAACCGATTTTCATCAAACATCCACCTTTTTGCCTTTAGGACTGCTGCCACTATTCTCGGCATCCGATTCACTAATTTTGCTAATGTTTCATTGGGCAAGCTTGTCCATACCCCCTGGAGAATGGTCCACAAATGTTCCTTCGATTTTGGACACTTTTTCTTAACACATCGGTCTAATTCTTCCCATAACAACTCTATCGGGTTCGGATCGGGAGGCTGTGGCGGCCATTCCATAATTTTTAGGGTTCTTTCATGTTCTTCTTGCTGCAGGTAATCTGTGCACAATTTAGATTTATGTTTGGGGTCATTGTCCTGCATAAATTCAAATCCACGACCAATTTAATCGGACTCCTGACGGTATGGCATTTTCCTCCAGGATTTTCCGTTATTCTTCTTTTTTCGTTATGCCCTCAATTTTGAGCAAGTCCCCTGTTCCGATTAAGGAAAAACAACCCCAAACCATTACAGATCCGCCTCCATGCTTCACCGTAGGAACTATACACTCCCGTAACATTATTTCCCCTCTTGATCTGCGTACGAAAACTCTCCGTCTATTTCCAAAAACCTCAAACTTGGATTCGTCAGTCCACAAAACGTTTCTAAAATTATCCACTGTCCAGTCTCTAGGCTTGTGCCCATTTCAGTCGTTTCAGCTATTTCCTCTTCGGAGTAACGGTTTTCGACAAGCCACTCGCCATGCAACCCAGCCTCTTTCAGCCGACGTTTCACAGTACTCACAGAAACTTTGGAATCTCGCTCATTATTGAATTCTGCAGCAATTTCTGATGCTGTTAGTCTTATATTGCGCTTACTAATTATTTTTATTCGTAAATCTTCCGCAGGAGTCGTTTTTCTTGACGGTCCTGGCCGATTACGATCTTGCACGTCACCGGTTGTCTTAAATCGAACTATAGTATCATGTACAGTAGATTTTTTTATTTTTAATTTATCCACAATCCGTCTTCTGTGTACCCTTCCTGATGCAAGGTAATAATAGCAGATCGTTTTGAAACAGCTAGAGGCTTCCCACGGGGCATTTTAAGCAGTCAAACCGAAATTATTTTATTTTTCACTTGCACAACCAGATACTTTCACAATAACAATCTCTTCAGAACTACTGCGTTTACAAATATTATAATACTTTATAAAGGGTATACGAATATTTCCAGGTAACACGAGTGAATCGGCTAACCCTCCTAGGGATTATTATAAAGCTTTATTGTCACTGTAATTATTGGAGATTTCCAACATAATTATATATTTTATGATAACGGTCTTATAATAGACAAATACTACCTGGAAATTGGTAAAAGGCTTCCAGAAAAGGTTAGCTTTAATAATTCCTCACAGAAATGTGTATTATATAATTTTAATTTTTTTTCCTAACCAGTAAATATAATTTGTCAGCTTGCCCGAACTTCCATGAACGGTACTGTATGTAACCAACGCCTATATTACAAGATGAAAATTATACGTAACGATTTAAAGCGGAAGATTCAAAATGTAAAATGTATTCTTCGTTCACTCTAGGAAATTTAGGACTGTATTTTTCAAAACTTTGAAGTGCTGTGAACCCTATGCATTCAGAAAATTCCCTAAAATATGCAAATATTAAACAAACATCGACTGATAGATCGGTTGTGTCAAAAATATCTGGGCGTAAAATACAGCAGAACATACGCATGTGCCGTACGATCGTATACCATTCCAGTGAGTGTCGTTGAATAATAAATAAAGCGAGGTAATGTTTCTTTGTTTTCAGTAAGTACAATACTAAAAAATAAGTAATAAATCGAATAATAATAACAGAACCAATCAAGAATTATAATATTTGAAAAGTTGTGAAACACTCACCCTCTTAAGTAGCATTAATTGAACATTAAAAGTAGAAGCACCATTACCACCCACTGGATAAGAGTCGTAAAAAGTTCTCGGCATTAGATGTTTCCACGGTGGTCTCGTTGATCTGTCTGATGTACTCGCGCACATTATTCATCAATAATCTCAATATTCCGAGGATTATCTGGAAGTTTTTTGGTCTGCGGATCCAATGTGGTATTGAGCAATGACGTGTCGGGGTTATTTGATTTTTCCCCCAATGTCTTTAAAACCCAGGTACCAAAAAGCTGGCAACGTGTGCACATGTACCTAGAGTACGAGCCCCAGACTGACACGTACAATAAACACCCTTTAAACTGGCTCTTAAGATTGTCAGCAGCATTCTCATCATACCTTTTAAATGATCTCGTATGAAATGAAGATCGTGTCTTGTTGCATTACGAAATCGGGAATAAACCTAATTCTCAGAAAAATGGCTCTTTGGGGAAATTTTTCTCATTTATCCCTTAGTAGCTTATCTTGGATTATGGGTGAATTTTATTTGATAAACCCCACAGTCAAATCTTTTGGGAATTCAAATAAAATGGGGAAATCTGCCACGTAAGAAAAGTTAACCCGTCCCCTAGTTTTTCTTAGTCGCAAATTAAAAAATTTCTGCTTTCCCAAAAGACATTGGGGTTTTGCCGATCTCTTGGCTTTTCCCAAAGCGCGGGAATTGAACTCTGGGTTCATGTGTTACCTTGGCGTCTTATGGTCCTAGGTTTTACTGATATCAAGGGAACATCAAATACCTTAATACGTCATTGCTCATGACATTGGATGCTGCAGACCGAGTCCCTTCAGATGCTCATCGAATGTTGTGATTACGATAAATAATGCGCGCACGCAAGCGCCTGTACGCACGCTTTAATCGTAAGCATCATCGTATATCGTCATCGACTGCGCCCGCACTACGCTGCAATAAGGTACGAAAAGTCCAACTTTAGGTGCCTTTATCTCGAAAACAAAGGGATCAAAACCCTTTGGAGCCATTAACCTTTTGTTCTACGTGTGGGAAAACCCCAAACATATCTTTTTTTTTTTAAAATTACCCGAAAACCATTTCCCATAAGGATTCTGGGGGCCCTTTTGGTTTTAATGTGAAAAAAATCGGAATCTTTCTTTAAACACACCTCGAATTTTTTCTAAAAATTATATTTTGCGTATGTATAGTGGTAGCAGTGTATGTTTTTTCCCTTATTTGCAGTGACTCCACTAACGACAACGCTCTATTTTGTTCTTGTCCTATTGTGTCATGTAATCCTTTATACTCTGTTTCAAGGAAATTTTTTGAAATTTTGTCTGGCTCCCCTTAAATGCTGCAGCTTCGGCAAGATTGAATTGGGGGAAAACAGCTTTTTTCTTGTTTAAAATATTCAGCATAATAAAAAAAAGCTGCCTGAAACCCATGTTCCCCGGCTTTAAAAAACCGGCGTGGTGGTTTCCCAAAATCCCGGGACACTGTGCGTGAAATGATCAAAGGGCCTTTTTTTGGAGATTTTTTACCTTTTTCTATTAATTTATAGTTTCTGCCACAAGGCAGCTTACACGTAACATGTAAACACTTGCAATCGCGTTCAAGAAGAGAACGGGTTATCGAACATTTTGTCACGGCACCATCGCTTATCAACACCAACATTGACGTGGGGGGAGACGAAAGTTTTCAAACGTAAAAGGGGACCCCCCACAATTGTTGCACCAGTACACTTTTTCCCGTCTTTTGCTAGCTAGTAGCAGTGGAAATGTCGGTTTATGACGGTCCAGTACACGTACTATAACATTTAGAATAGAATTTCTTTTACAATCTGTTGTCTCGTCAACACATAACCAAAACAAATGATTTTTTTTCTTCTTTTAATTTTAATCGGGTTGTTTCTTATACCAAAAGGGTTTTGAAACGGTTCTTTTTTGGGGGTAAGCGAAAGGGTTGGACAAATTACAAAAACTTATTTTGTCGGCACGACCTTTTTTTATATTTTATCTTTAAAATTTACCTTTCAAAAACCCGTTTTTAACGCTGGAAAAAACCGGAAAATCAAGATAAACTTATTTACCGTGCCAGCAAAGGGTCGTTCTTTAGCCTTTTTACCCTTAAAACTTTAAGTTAATAATTATATTTTATAACGAATAACACGTAACACAAAAAACAACGCACGCCCCGTTTTTCCAAACTGAACGAAAAAAAAAACAAGCGGACGCTGACAAAGCGAGAATCGATTTTTGCACACAGCCCGCGCAACTCCGGTGAAACGCCTATGTATCGCAGTGACGATTACCCCGCTCTAATAGTCAAATAGCAACGTTACTTCCAGAGAAACAGAGACCTCACTCATTCTAGGTAGATTTGTTTTTTTATTTATTCGTTATTAGTACAACAAAACCTTTAACTATGATATACTAACAGCGTAATTGAAGTTAAAAAATAACACTGCAATTGTCAATCAAACAATGAATTTCTAATTCAATTTACGTTCCGCAACGATTTTAAATGAAAAAAAAAGAAAACATACCTGTTCTAAATACTTCCCCAAATTGCCATCTTTACTATCCAAACTATCCGGGAAACCGTTTTCCCCCCAAACATAAATATAGCACCACCCATGGGGTTATTATAACCAAGCAATTCTTTTTTCTTATTTTTGAATATCTCCACGATTACACAACTGACAATCCCAAATTCTTTAAAAGTTTTAAAAATTTTTAGTGCCTGCATTGCAAAATTTCCATTACGGGTAAGCTTTTGATATCAAAACAAAAATAACCTTAAAAATAGCAACCGCCGTCTTCATTTTCCCAAAAACCAACTGTAATTCCCATCGTTATCAACATCCCTAAACGCAACACCTTTACCACCCCTACCGTTAAAGTCAAACTCTAAATGATTAATCAGAGATATCAGCAAAAATTTCTCCGTTAGCTAAAATAACCTTTGGGAAATTAAATTCAATGGTGCCCTTTTTTGGGGGCGTATGGTCTTTTTTGTATTCCCAACGAGATGGTGGACACCTTTCAATTTGCTTTAGCAGTCACTAAAACCCATAGAAACTGGTCCGAAAAATTTTTAGAGTCCCTCGGGAAAACCTGTTTATCCCTTAAAACAATGTCCTTCTGGGTTCCCCTATTCCCTCCTTTTTATAGCCTAGAGTAGCGATGATATCACCTAGAATACAAAAAACATTATTGTTTTTGTAACATGATTACATAACCTATCCTTGTGCTAAGATTCTACCTCCTAAACCGACGACCCTCTTAATTATCCTCTGATCGGGATCTTTAGGCGATTTTAACGAGATAATATCACCTCTACTAACGTCATATGAACGTATGGCCCAACGGTTTAGGAAAACGTAATCTGTTGTTTCTTTGTTGGGATTTAAAGCCGGTTGCATCGAAATCCCGTCAACTCTCGCCACATATCCGACAGTATCTAAAAATGTTATACCAATGGGTACACCCACGATAATACTTTTCACGAAATTGGGTATTTTCATTGAATCTTGTTTTGATTTTCAATTAAAAATTACGTAAAGCAATCATAACCTCGATATGTACAAGAAATCTTGTAATACCAACTGTGAATTGCCAACATTCCCCAGATAATCAATCTAGAAGGACTAAAATCTCTAATCACAAATTAATTAAATTAAAGAAGTTCCGAGCTTAAAATTATCAAAAGTCAACATATTATTCATAGAAGTTATTGCAAGAAATAAGGACAAATAAAAAGAAATATTATGTGGATAATATTAACATATCAAATAGATATTAGTGAAATCAAGCTTGGTTCACATGAATCTAAACAACGTAAAATCTGTAAGTTCAACGAAGTACAGGGTTATTACAAAACAAATTGCGTTTTCTCACTTTTTCTCATAGCCATAAGAACAAATTTCAATTTTGATTGATTTTAAACCATCAGTATAGTATAATTAAATTTTTATTGATGTTAAAATCATGTCAGCTAGAGATGAATTATTTGCCGTATTCTTTGTAGCAATTTGAACTCAGATTAAATGAGATACTTACTACACCTAAGCAGCTTATTTAATGCGATTGTTCTTTTTACCACTCGAAACTAAGTTCAAAGTGCGCTGTAGTGAAACGATGGGGTTTTTTCAATTGTTCTAACCTTTGGTCTCACAGGGGGATTATTCTGTAAAGCCTGTTTTACACGCCGAGATTTATTGGCCAATTAATTGAACAAGTTCTTAACCAAGAAATCGGTAGAAATACGCTGCTTTACATACTACAATAAATTGAGCAATTTTTTAAGGATCGTGAATGTTTCGTTTCATTAATAGTTAAACGGGAGAATTATTAAGTAGGAAATTTGTATCTGCTTATATACATTGGCAATTTCCCTTTATCAAATGTTTTGGCAGTTTTGGGTTATGCACAAATTAGCTTAGGTTGCTTCGGTTTCGGTTGCTTAATTCAAATTATCCATTGCATCATAATCACCGTAAATTTTCGAAATTAATCCTCATTTTACTTTTAAAACACTAAACAAAATTCGTAGGTACTTTTCTGTTACTAGGTTGGTGTTAAAACAGCAGAGTTAGTGAAAAATCGTCGGCAAAAATGGAGCATGTTCTATTCAATTCAATTAATCGTACAATAAATTGTTCAAGAAATCGTACCGATTTTTGCTGTTTTACACGGAACGATAAAATCGAAGATCAACTTGTTCAATTAATTGACCAATAAATCGCAACGTATAAAACAGGCTTACGGATCGAGAGTGTTGCTTTTCACAGTATCGTATAGAAACGTCAAATTTCCAATAGTACTTTTCTGATTCGATTGTTTTGCGTCAGTGCACATGTTAATGGTGTCGTGTCATTTGGCTGCAATTGTTTTCGACACCCTCCAAGGTGTTGTAGACAAGCGATATCAGTTTTACTGTTTCATATCCAATCGTGTTTGCATCATTTGCGTATACTACAACGTTATCAACTCCCGACTGCTCCCGACAAAACAACGTAAACCACAACACAACACTATTCCATAAAATGTGAGGTTAATGTCACAAATGTTGTTTTAGAGCGACAGCTTACAGAATAACCCTTCAGTTGTTCGAAAACGCACTGTTGCTCGAACTGTTCGAACAAAGTCTCAAGCGATTAAAAAACGTACCCGATATTTATCTGTCTTATTGCAAATTGAAGATTACTGTTTGTCAAGCTCAATTTCAGTTGTCCCATAACATTTTGAGGATCGCAAGTACACGTGTGCTAGATTGTTTTTGTGGTTAGGGTTATGATTTGGGAAGATTTTTTTAAATGAGCCAGTCAAATGTTTTGCATTTTTGTTAACTGCGTCAATTTCTTGACGTGTCTAATATACTAAAATCAATCAATAAATTGATGGATTCAAATTGACCAAGAAATTGACGAATTTAGAACAAGTGCTAATTTTCGTCAATTTGTTGGTAACTTTCTAGTGATTTTGTGGATTTCGTTCGTGTTCAGTTACATATACAGGATGTTAAAAAAAAGGTATTATTTTGCCAATACAAATTACACTCAAATATTTTTACTTTTACAAAATTGCTTATGCTTTATTACGTATAATTAAATTAAAACATAGAAATAAACTTCGTTGCTAGTGGGTTAAGCGATGAATGACTTAATTTCAAACGTTAAAAAGATTTTATATAAAATGAAATAACGTTAGTATTCCTGCAACCTAGGGCTATAAATTGATCAATTTATTAACCAATTTCATGTCCGATTAATTGATCAGTGTAGTACCACTTCTAGATAATTTACGTTAATTCGGATTTATGGTGACTAAGTGTTATTCTATATAACTCGTCTAGAAATTAGAAATAATATATTTCTAACTGTTGATATTCTTATCTAATTTTGTAAAAATAGCTTCATATCTAACAAAAATATATTTAAATACCGGAACAAATCAAAATAAACAAACTTCCCAATAGCTATCAACAATAGTCTCCGCGAACTATTTGCGCTAAGTGAAAGAAGCGTTACAGGTGTTTGATCCTTAAGTGCACTTTAAATAAGGGCGAAAATCCCCTGTCATTTCGGCGAGACGGTGGTCGATACTTGAGTCCGTGAGAGAGACAAAATGGCCGGCGACGAGCAGGCGATGATAGATTTCAACGAGATTTTACTTGGTACACAACGCAAATACGACATCATACAGACGAAATGGACGGAGGATAAACATTTCGAGATCAAGTTCCGCACGCAGATACCGCGAAACAGTCAAGATTTCAACGAGTTGTGCGACGAGTGGGTGGATATTTTTTCGGACGTGACGAACACTGTTTGGGTGAAGAAAATATCGAACACGGGCCCTAAAATACGATTTAGAAAACAGTATCAGTGCTGGACGAGAGGCGGGAAAACCGTTCGGAAGGAATTGTTATTCGACGCGAGACGATGCAGGGCCACCTTGGATATGAAAGTGCTCACCGATAATCCACAAACGCGGAAGAAGAATAAACACATCAAATTGGGTTTGAATGTTGTCGTTAAAGTAAGTTCACTCACCTTCTCTGAATTTATCTAATTCTATTTATATTCCAAAACGTGTCACTATATGCACTAACGCAATCTAAACAACCGTCAAAATGTTAGGTTATTAAATTATTTTGACAGTTAAGCCGTTGATTTTATGTAGCGCATGCGTAAATTTGTGCTTCTGATTTATTAAATTTATTAAAAAGGAAAATTCTCAACATAATTATCACTAAAGCATGACAAACGGTTGCACCCGCAGAGGCGCCGTGAAAGGAGCTGTGTTTACTATATACATACAAGAAATCGAGTGGACGTTCGGTTATTATCGGTTGATCGGTGTACGTGTACTATTCATAATGTTCGAGAAACTAGTGGAACCGTCCGGGGCGTACCGGGCAAAACTAGACACAGTATTAATAAAAAAATTAATAGATTGTTACCTTCTATTCACGTATCGATGACCACTGCGGTAATGTGCGACTGCCATGGTACTGCAATATAAGCAATGCTTCCATTGTCGATTCGGTCAGGCCTCGGCGACGGTCTGAAAACGTTCTCGTATACTTTGCAAATGATCGTTCAGCATCTAATGAAGTAAGATTTGCGAAATTCAAATACTCCTGTATCTCTTCTGTGTAGTATTGAATTCCAGATATAGATCGAACCTTTTCTAAATCCGGATTTTTATTTAAAACCGCACGAAATTTTTGCGCGACATCTAGTCCTATAGGATCCATCAAGCTTTCTAGAGCGGCTGCTAAATTCTTGATGTTATTTAACGAGTCTTGTATAGATAAGTGAGTATTTTCTAACTGCAAAATAGTTTGTGTCACTACAGAATAGTCTATGAAAATGTCATCTATTTCTTTTTGAACGTCCGAATCGGAAAAAAGTTGTTGACTCTCGCGAACCGGTTGAGAATTAGAATTTAGTTTGAAAATGACATCTTTCACTTGGGAATAATATTTGCGATAGTAAGATACTGCCTCGATCCTTGTTCCCCGTCGCGTCAATACAGGCTGAGGCGGTAGCGGAATTTTCGGATACAATTGCTTGAATTACGCGGATATGTTTGGGAGATTTCACAAATTCTTTTTTTGGTAGATGATATTAAATCATTCACCCTAGGATACTTGCTTCGAATTGTTTCTGCTACGAGATGACATGCGTGTGAGACATGTTATGTGAAGAAGAGCCGGAAAGCATACTTTTAACATTCTACCAGCTGTCAGCATTGTTGCGGCCCCGTCAGAAACTAACATGGTGATTTGGGCTCTTACGATACAAAATTCTCTTAACATATTTTTTATTATGTTTACAACGGTCTCGGCATCAGTTCTTTCAATCCTTTTACTGGGCAATTACAAGGAAGTTGCTGGACCATTACGTTTTAAAGGACGCGCCAGAATATGAATCACGCCGTGTTTCTGAGCATCAGTAGTTTCGTCCACAGTGAGCCAGATTTTTTGATTTCTCAACTCGTCTTTTATACAGTCCTTTACTGTACTTTGCACACGTTGTAAGTTGTACCGCAATTGTATTTTTGTTGGTAGCTTCCATGATGGAACATATTTATCCCAAAAAAGACGAAAGTTTTCATTATGTACTAGGTGTTGTGGGATGTTGCACGTGCTCAACATGAAAATAGAGTCATACAAAAATTGCCAGTACGGAATATTGTTTCTTAAATTCAGTACATGACGTTTACTTTTAATATGACTTCTACATTCAAATGTCACGCGACCTAGCAACCCTAAACCGCAAATGTGCGAACCTGTAAATTCCAAACCAGGGAAAGGCCAAATATATTTCTTCACATGCGATGCAAGAGATACATCAGGCTTACGTCCCATATTTTCGAAAACAGATTTCACATAACCGAATTACCCAACTCCTCAATGTCTACCGCATTACTGAACTCTGCATCCACATACGTACATCCCCCCCTCCGTACAGGCGTCTCTGCGGGTGCAACCGTTTGTCGCGCTTTAATTATCGCTATTGGATAGGTTTTTCTTGAAATTTGCCAATTTCATGACTTAGTTTCTTAGAGCCGTTTGATACCGTGCATGATTCTGTACAGAATCGTATACAGGGTGAACCATTTATCATAGGAGCCGCGTTTATCTCATAAAGGATATTAAATTCTGTTAAAGGTAGGTGGAAACGCGAAAAACATTGCGCATTTTCTGTAATGATAATTATTTAATGTTTAGCGACTATAACGATATGTGAAATGGTGACAAGAATAAATTTTTCAATAAAATATTTGCACCGAGGTATGTAAGCAAATATTTTCCTCAAATTGGAGATTTATTTCGCCAGTGGTGTTATCCGTTTTTTTACAAGTTTCGAAATAGCTTGGTGACCTAAAAAAAAAAAACGTGTTTTCTTTTCTTTTTTATTTTATGGCTGCCAGAACCATGTTTTAACCCCTTCTAATAGTTGTAGGAAACTTCGATTATAACGAACCTTTAGGAGTCAGAAACGTTGATGTCAAATTTACAAGAGAACACTAGGTTCGTTATAGCTGAAATTTACTGTATGTATCAATAGTCAAAACTGGAATACCAAATGGTTTTCCAATTAGTGCCTCAGAACTTTCAAATGAGATACAATAATAACTACAAGTGATAATCCTTTAATCTTTATTTTGTTTTGAAAAACATTCGATATCATTATGTGTTAAAAACAATATCGTTTAAATGCCCTCCTCGACTTCGCCTGTCTCAATGCATTCTGGAGGCCCAATTTACGACTGCTGTATCACATATCGCGTGATATATTACGGTTGGGAATTGTTTCTGGCTTATTTTTGTAAACAACAGATTTCACATAACCCCATAGGAAAAAGTTCAAAGGCGTGACATCGCAAGATCTTGGTGTCCAGTTGATGTTAGCATTCTTCAAAATAACTGCTATTGCACTAAAACAATTTTCTGACGAGACGAGTCACACGTCGCATCGTCTTGTTGAAAGCTATTCCGCTAGCATATTCCTGTACCGCTCACCATTAACAATAACACGATTTCCATCATCGTCTTCAAAAAAATACTCCACGCGGTGACCTTCTCAAGATGAAGAAGTGCTTCGTGAATCACACGAAGATTTTCATGAGTCCAAATCCTACAATTACGCTTGTGTATAAATCCATTGGGCCAGGAATGGCCTTCGCCGGAAATCTTTTCTGCAAAACGTGGATCGGCTTCCAACTGCTCAAGAGCCCAGTTCGCAAAACTTCGACGCAAACGATAATCATTTGACTTCAGATCTTGAGCGATTTGAACATTATCAGCCTTCAGATGGAGATCTGCATGCAAAATTCTAGACGTAGTCGCCTGAGAAAGGCCAAGTTCTTGAGAACTCTTACACTTTGACTTATAACAGCAATATTAGTTAGTTCTTTATTCGTTTCTATGATACTTAATAGTATAGAACACGTCAAATATATACAAAGAGATAATACATGTACACCACAAAACAACAACAACAACAAAAATATAATAAAACAATGGAGAGCTATTCCAATAACATCCTACAATTGAAAAAATCTTTTAAGCTGTAAAAAGAATGTTTGTATAATATTAATTCTAATTTGTACTTAAACTGTCGGTTATTCAAAAGGCGTAATGCTAGGGGTATATAATTATAAATCTTAATTAATTGACCTCCGATCGGGCATCTCGATGACACACTGATGTTGACTTATCTACAACTGAGCCAGTTTGTCTAAACTTTTGAATCAAACGATAAAGAGATCGTTCGGTTGGTGGATTATGTTGACCATCAACTTTTCGCAACTCCCAAATCGATCACGCATTTTGATAGTGAAAATTAATAATTTCTAAGCGCTGTTGAATCGTTAATCTGTCCGTATTAACTTGACACAATGTACTGAACGCACTTGTTATCAATATTTGACATTGACATTCCAAAGCAATCTTGTTTTTGGCATTAAAGTTCTGACGCGCTAATTGGAAAATTCGATATAAACACGATGGTTATAGTTTGATAAAATCTCGCCAATTAAAACTTTTACGAACAAATATCACCTTAAATGTCCATTCTATTTAGACAATTTCGATTTGTAGATGAACTTCACACATCTCCACGCAACGGATCCTACACGAAGATACGCCTTCTTCGTTCACGAATGCGAACCCCAACCAGAACCACTCAAACCGATCGTCTATCCCAACGACAAGCTACCAGATTTGGTCGCTAAAATGGTGCAGCGAGGCCTAGATTTTACAGCGAAAGCCAACGCCAATCCTCCGCAACAAATGCACACCCTACCACCGCCTTCGCCCCTGCATCGTCCCCCGGAAGGATTACCAACTCCGCCTGGCGAAATTATAGAGTCTCATCAGAATCATCCGCATCTCCAACACAACATGCAACATCAACAAACGATCAGCAACGACCATCTCTTGCAGAATACGACGCTAACGCCGCCTCCCGCTAATCACTTGGAAGTACACAGTATCGAGTCGGTTGGCATGCAGATTAACCAGTTGGTACCCCTGCAGAATATGGACAGTATAAAGCTGGAGGTTCCTCAATTTCAACAGGTGACGCAGGTATTGGTCAGCGACGGTGAGACTGGGGAACCTGTTTTGTTCTGCCAGCCTACTATAATGTTGGATCCGTCGCAAGTGATACCGGTATCATCACATTCCTTCGCGCCTCATTTTCTACAGTTGCATCCGCCGAACTTGGCCAGTCAGCAAGGACAATACTTGTAAATCCTTATTAGATGTCTAAGTATTTATTTCGGTAATTTTCTCATGGAGGAAGCAAATCGGATGTTGGATGGATATAGATTTTACAGTATTATTGTATTTTATATGTTAATATACATGGTGTCCCGTTGGAAACCCTGCATATGTCCAGAAGAGATTTTTTTATTTTTGTAGCTATTTTTCTGTTAATTTATTTTACATATAAACTTATACAAACGTATATATTTTTACAGTGGCTCTTTCAATACTTACAATTATGAGAGTTCAAGCACTTAATATATTTGTTAAAAACAATGTTCTAATTATTATAATTATAGCTTTATATTTTTACTGTTTTAAATATATTTTCTTTCTAAAGATGGTAAGACCTATCATACATTTTATTTTGCCCACATTTACCTTACACATTTTTTATACAGCGAGATCCTAAAGTCCCCCAAGAGCTAATTGCTTTACGTTTGACATATTTTCTTACATCTAAACTAAATTATAATCATACGTACG
Source organism: Dynastes hyllus (assembly GCA_029619255.2). Classification (NCBI taxonomy): domain Eukaryota; kingdom Metazoa; phylum Arthropoda; class Insecta; order Coleoptera; family Scarabaeidae; genus Dynastes; species Dynastes hyllus. Next base: position 2,638,083 of record JAROYC020000007.1, read on the forward strand.
TCTAGAAAGCATGTGGATTTTTTTTTTAATTTCGGGGCGTACGGTTTTCTACAATTTTTTTTAGAAGGATATACACATGGAGAAAATGTGAAATTATCTATATCTATATATGGACGGCAAGAGAGCGAGGAGGGATTGAATGGAATCCGATCGATTCGATGCGGGTCGCGTGTTAGTACGTTTCTAACAACGTTGGCATGTAGAGCTACTGTGTGCAAGAACGCACGTAATAATTTGAAGTCATGGTCGCCTGGAAATGAGAGTTTCTCATATTTATTTTGTTGTTGCTACGAAGCTTAGACGAAACTATTAAGAGATTCTAAAGACGAAAACAAAAACAGATTCAGACGAAATAAAAAAATAAATACTCTAAAAATTCTTACTACGATCGTCCGCACATAATGTAGTCCATCTCGTAACTAAGCACATCGGTAACCGTGAGCCGTCGACTGCCGCTAACCCCTGCGCTTGCGGTGAACCACCCATTCGCGTTTACAGTTGTCGTATGTACGCTTTTTTGTATAGCTGGACATTTTCTTTCCTCGTGCGTACATGATAGTTGGCTTTGACAAGCACGTTAGGTTGTTGTGTTTTGCTACTCCTGAGATACCTTAAAAGCAATCTCGGCAATGAACCAAGTAGCAAAAAGGCGTCTACTTCAACATTTATTTGAAAAAGGCGAAGTGCCCGAATTGGTTAGGTTGACAGGATTGTGCAAGTCGACTGTATACAATGGGTTAAAGTAGATAAGGAATGACACTGGGATGGAACATGGGCGAGTTTCTGGAAGACCGTGCAAGATACGGAGACGCAGTCTGGCCGCTTTGGTGGAAATTGGACGGAGAAACGCCCGTCTAGGTTTCCGAAAATTAGCTAGTAGATTTACTAGACAGCAAGAGCGCCTAGAAAGATACCAGGTATTACAAAGGAGCAGATTCTACAAAGAATCAGATTTTGTGATGATTTTCGGGAAGACAGTTTTGATGGTTGAATTAGTGATAATCGTATTGAAATCGAAATTCCCTACAAAAATGATGCTTTGGGGGAGCAATTTCACAACGTAGCCCTACTCCGTTGTGTACCATCGCCAGAACAGTAGACAGCATACGTTACTGTGCCATTCTAAACGAACGACTTCTCCAAACAGCCAATACTTTGTACCCTGAAGGAGTCGAAACAATCCCGTTGCCAGCAGCCTCACCAGACCTGGGCCGTTACCTGCAATATACATAAGGCCTGAGCGCTTTGACGTATTTTGAAGTAGGTCGTCGATCATTCACACGTTCAGATCGTTTCTTGCGTTTTGAATTGGTTTATTCCAATTATATTGGGTTTATTAAAAAAAATACTGTGTAGTGATATTTCCGTACTTTGTTGGTGATACCTGTAATGTTTTTCTAGTGTTGTATAAGCGATAAAACCTCTGAAATGATAAAAACGAGGTAACGTAGCCTAACATGGCGTCGGCTGTTTTGTTTGTGAGTTACACTTGGTAAAAGAGGACATTTATTTTTCAACAGCTACAGATTCAAGGACCGGAGAAACTATAACTGTAAATTTAAAAAATCCTAGGCTTAAAAAAATGCTATTCCAACTCAATTCTCTAACTGTCCGTTGTATTTGACAAAAAACGTGAAAATTTTATTGTTTAGTTTTATATTCTTACGTTATATTTAACAAAATTATTTTTGAATACGAAGAGAAATGTTTTTAAATGTGTGTAATAAACGTTCTGTTTTAATACAATATATTTTAAATTATATCACCGAACGTAGCCATTTGGATACCGATACATGTAAATGTTATATTCACAGCAGTGAACGTATTGCAACAATTATAATAACTTGTTCTACAAATACCCTACTTAAAAATGATTGTGGGAAAAGCGGTGATAGATTAGGTAAAACACCAAATAATAGCAAATTAAAGAACCTGGTTAAACAGCAAAATTTCAAATAAAATTGCAATTACGGTATCATTTCAACCTTACTTTCGCCTAAATACATGTACAATTACAAATAATAATAATTAGCCGATTAAATATCAACCACAAATACATCTTTCATGAAAATGGTGCTCGGTTACGTGTTTGGTTTTTGCTTTGAAACTTCGTTTTTCCAAAATAAAATAAAATCCTATTTATCTCATACGATTTATTATTCATCAAAGGGCAGGAATTTATATATTTTGCACTGAACTATTTTATTTTTTTTTATTATTTCTAATAGCACGTGCATGCGTATCTCGTGAATTTTTGCGATCCACTGTTTTATTGCTTTTTTCGTGGGTGCGTCCGTTTTACTCGAAGGTTAAACGATTACTGAGGATTTCGAATAACACAACAGTCAATTGTCCTTAGACTAACGTTTTTAGACTAACCTGATCCTGATCTTTGTGTTGAGAACAAAGCCTGAGCAGCTGTTGCCCGTTACAAGTTTTATACCTGCGCTCGGATCACTTAAGACTGACTCATAACTAAAGCTGGCCACGAGCGGTACCGCGCAGTAGCGTAGAGTCGACCAGGCCTCGCGTTCCACTAGAGTTATTCTGCTAATAGAGATGTTTGCTGCCGCAAATAATTTCGCTCATCTTTTAAATAAAAATTAAATAACACGTGCTCAAACACTTACCATTTTAAGAGTCCTCCGTGAAATCACAAAGTGAATAATGTCTGTTAAATATCTGCAACATTAGATATGTTTCAACTGTTGTTTCGGCAAAACTAGTACTGCATGTGGAAAAAATGCGTTTATATGCAGAGAACGAACGTTCTACATCTAGTGACGTAATATTTGCGTAAGTGAAATAATCTTTCAAATAACTTAACGATTCTGTTGACGCACCTTCACAAATGTGTCTTAATGTGCCAAAATCAGAATTTTTCCAAAAACACTTTCAAATTTTTCTAGAACAGAAACATTTTTTGCGTTTCAATCGCGCATAGCTAGAGTGAACATGTTGCACTATTTGTAGAGATTCTTCTAACGGCACCGCAGGATTTTGTAATTTTTCTATTGCATCTGCTACCCCGAAGTAATTGTCGTGAATGATTTTTAAATCCATTTTAACCTGACTATCTTGAAATTTCGACCGGCTTTTCTGGATAGCGGCAGCTTCCTTTTATCGAATTGTAAAACCACGTTCTTAATATTGTCAAAATATTTATGATAATAAACGCGGCCTGCAACCATGTTCCCCAACGAGTTAGAATAGGTTCTGGTGGCTCTGGTATACCGGGGCACAGTCTGTGAAATTCGCGAATACGTTTCGGTGATTTGACAAATACTGCTTTGGTATGCGCTATTAAAGCGTCTACCTCAGGATAACATTTTCTGATACTATCCGCCACAAGATTGAGAGCATGAATTTTCACGTAATGTGTAACAAATTAGGAGAATGCTTTTTAAGAGATCGGCCTACAGAAAGCACGTTTGCAGCGCCATCACTCACTAACATCAAGAGTTGGTTTGTTGAAAGTTCAAACTTGTCCAATGTATTTAACACTAACTTTGAAATTACTTCGGCAGTACACTGTTGTATTCGTTTGGAGACTAATAGAATTGAAGGTGCCGATTGATGAGGTTCCAATTTGCGTGCCATTACATTAAGAACAGAATATTTCTTCCGATCTGTTGTTTCGTCGACACATAACCACAATTTTTGATCTTTCAACCCGATTTTATTTTTTGTTCAATATGTTCGCCCGCAGATGGCACAATTCTTCGTAACGATGTTCGACTTGGTAATTTGCACTCCGAATAGTTATTCCAAAAGCAGATAAATGGTTCCTTGTCTAGTAAATTAAACGGTATATTACATGCGATAAACGTAACGCATAAATTAAATATAAATTTTTCATTCTCTCGTGCGCAATTTCTTTTTGAGACATGCTTTTTCACTATTTACGTGCCGTAGACAATGTTGTCTGGACCAACACATTAACGGGATTTTACAGATTACACATTTAATTTTAGCACCTTCATATATTAAGTCTGGAATTTCTGCAATAAATTTTCCAAGTTTGTCCGACCGCGGTCGTTTTGCTGACGAAATCATAATTTTTCTAGGACAGATAAACAAATGGCGCAAATGACCGGCAGCGAAAATGTCCGTACTGCTCCGCAGACGAAGTAATACTACCGTTCCTTTCGGTCCGAACTGATTCTACGCCGATGCGCGGTACAGCTCGTGGCCAGCGTTACTCATAACTCCGGAAGTTTTACGAATTTCGAAATGAAATTTTCTGGAGATATTCTTGAGATGTCAAACTAAAATATTCCGTAAAAAGAATCGATTTTTTTTTTGATCCGAAAAACAGAATTCCCCCTTTAAGTAGAGTGGCATTAGCATACAACTCGATAACCGTTCCCTATCAAATTTTAAAAATTTGGGTTCTCATCTAGTGCTCTTATATTAAGCGTGAAGCGCTGTTAAAGTTGAGTATCCTTTTCTAAAGCCATGTTGGTTAATATTTAAAACATTATAGCAATTTAAGAAATCCACCAGCCTATCTAGGAAGCAATATTCAAAAATTTTAGAAAACAGGACGATAATTTTCGACCAAAGATTTATCGCCTTTTTCATAAATAGGTACTAGTTTGGCAGTTTTTAAAATACTAGGAAATTGGCCTTGCTCAAAGGATAAATTGATTATGTCCCGTATAATCAATTTATCCTTTGCAGGCATGCAGGTATTTCATCCGCACCTGCCGAGTGAATTTTTCAGTTTCATGATTTACGCAACCGATAAAAATTCATAAAACACGTTTTAAAACATGAAATTGACCGTTTTTGAAAAGCTGGTTATAAAGTTTTATGGTGGCCATCATCCTGACCTTAATCCAATAGAACTCATATGGGCTACTTTTAAACAATATCTTGCTTCAAAGAACGTTACATTTAAAATAACCGATGTGGAACATAATATGATCAATTTTCCTCCAGATTTACTACAGAGAAGTGGAAATCAAGACGCAAGCATGCAACAGAAATAACTAAGAGCTATAGGGACTTAAACAATGCACTTCCGCAGACGAACTATAAGATGAAGAAGAACAATATGTCTTTGTAAAGATTCTCTGGGAAAGTTATTTTAAGAAATTTAAGAAAACTAAAATCTATAACACCTTCTATTTTCTAAGATCCACATAGAATCCACATCATCAATATACAAATCAACCTAGGGTTCTTTAAAAATTAGACAAAAAAGGTAACCATACCACAAACATACATACTTGAAGACACCCAATATATACAAGACGCAACATGAACAGTCATTTAACGAAGTATTTGTGCTTGCTTTGCGATAATACTATCTTTTTCGATAAATCCTTGTGTACGTTCAATAATGCAGCCATGGAGTTAGGTTCGTTCATCTCCTGATTATGCGTTATCTTGCCATGGATATTCTGTGCTTGTTTCATCAGGCCCTCAAGACCATTTATCAGTTCTACCTCCTTTTCTAATAGATACTTCAACGCACGTTTCTAAAACAAATAACGTTGAAAAAGCGCCATTTAATTCTCGATGAACTCTAACCTTTTTATACTCAGACTCCAATTTTTCAATTTCCTCTTCTAGCATCTGAATATCTTCCGTTGAACAAGGTACATCATTTTCATCCGCACGTGATAAAACATGATACGGAATGGCAAAATATCCGCGTATATCTCCCTGAGACATCATTTAAGTCGTGAATTACAATATAGCATGAATTAAACAAATCCCATAGATACTCACTTCCACTTTATTGATTTCAGCGAGAGCAACTTTCTTGAATTCCTCATATAGAGCAGCATATTGGTTTCGAAGTATTGATGTCGAGTCTGGAGATAGAGCTAAAAGCGTTTGCGATTCTAAATTATCGATATTCGTCTTTATCGTGTCCAAACTGAACTTTTTAACTGGAAATATTACGTTGTATAAATAGGTATGCTGTTAAATTAGAGGTTAGACAACAAACATTGTACGATCAAATTGGTCGAACTGATGTTATAGTACTGCCATTCGATTTCGTCTTCTTGTATTCTTTGAGAATCCATCATCTACAGTAATTAATCACAAATTGAATAATAAATTTTGCATTAAAACGTTTTTCTTTTTACGGTTTTGAATTTATTTAGACTAAACGGTTAGATTTGAATTTCAACGTTTAACCAATAGGAAACGAGAATGAATTCTGCCAATGTAAATTGTTGACATATTCATAAAAATCCCTAAATTTAAATAAAAGCGGTAATTTTACTGTTGTAAGAAGTATTTTTACCCAAATATTTTCGGATATATAAATACTTACCCTTTTTTCTTTTTAAGATTCTGCTTTATTATCACAATATTCTTTTTTACGTCATCTTTAATACAATTCCTATAATGTAATCTTTCATCGTATTAAATAATACAGCTGAAATGTATTTTAAAAACAGTTTTCTTTGTTTTTTAAAATGTTATAAAAGTCAGTTACAAAATTTTGCAAAAATCACAGTCAAAAATAATACAGAGATTGTGTTATTTCTATGTAATTATATGTAACTATTATATATTATTTAGTAAATTACGTATTTTTCTCGAAATGGGATTTCATATGGCCTTACGTAAAAGATACGTAGATTAGATTAAAAAAATTTCGCGATAGTTACTAGGTTTTAGTGATTGTTTTCTTTCGGCAAAATTTGAGTCAATATCTTAAAAGTTGATTAACTTTATCTTTGTAAACAGGTTTATTCAAAAAATCTACACTATTGACTCAAATTTTTGTAACAAATTCACTAACAAGGGAACACCGGCAACCCGCACTTCTCGATTTCGATGAAACTGCACAGACTGAAAGAGTACCTTGGTATAAGAACACAATTTTTTTCTTACCTAGCGTATCTCGCCGATTTGAGCGTACAGCTCCCTCCAAAGATTTTTATGTTTTTTTTATTTGTGTAAATATCTCGGAAATTATAACAGATATCTTGTTCTTGTTAGAATATAATTTGAAGTAAATTACATAGTCCCAAGGATGACGCGAATTATTTTCGGGAAAAATTAATAACGGGGGACCGAGTACCCGATACTCCCATTTTTTTACATTTTTATATTTTAGTTTTTCACAAATGGAGTCGGTTTTGTGTAGAATATGTATGTGGTCAAATTGAGACAGTTAATAATAAAGATATTAAAAGACTATAATAAAACTTTACTTGTCATTGTTTGTCGTTATAAATATATATTTATTTAGAAATTATTTATTATTTCGATACATGCTTTAAGAAATACTATAATATAAAGTGATTGAAATGACCACAGGTGGCCGTTTAACATAATGTATGAGAAGCGTTCTTTCGTGCAGTGTAAATTTACAGCTCGGCATATTCTATGGAGCAATATTCATATAACTAACTTGTTTGTAACTAACACATTTTCGGAAAACAGTGGAGCAGAATAAAAAAGAAAGTGTAATGCTTATGAAACACTCAGTACACTACACACTGTAATGTGATTATTGAAATTATAATTGTGACTGGTAGTATTATACATATAGTAATTATGCTACGTAATGATTGCAGTAATAGTAGTCAGTATAAGTGTTAAAAGCACAGGTATTGCTTGCACCACGAACAACGCACAATAGCAGGTTTTTCATAAACACTACGCAAGGGCAGTAGACTCCGCGTCTTTGCAAAAACGAAACTGTACTGGCTTTTTAAAAGGATCCCGGTCTTTCATCCGTATCACTCTTATACCATGATATTTGAGAAGACATCGAAAAATCTCGGTGAAGAAAGCTGATTGTGGGTCAACGATTTTTAACCAATACTATCTCTGATGCACAATCTATGTTGTAGTTCATAAGAATCGCTGTATCAGAAAAAAGTTCTAATAAAATTTTGCATAATCTAAAACCATAAACACATCTAGAGGTTGTACCATTGCTGTTGTTTTTTTAAGATATTTAAGATGTTAACAGTTTTATCTTTTTGGCACCAGTTTCTGAAGTTCGGCAACTGATAATCACTCAAAATCATCCTTTTGGTCCGATATTTGGTAAGAAAACATCTGTTAACCGGGTTTTGAAATGATTTAAAGTGAGCTTTCCAGACGTCGAAGAGAAATATACACATTTACTGGTCTAAACGATGATTGCCAACTCGAGGTCAAACATTCGTAGATTCCTTTAATACCAAAAATAATGGCGAAAGTAACTGTCCATCTGCAGAAATGGCCGGTAAAATCGTATAACTATGTGTTTGCTGAGTGCAAAGATTGCACAACAGCTTCAACAGTTTCTCATCCTTTGCCAAAGTACGGCCGGAGTGCATGTCTAGATTAAATCCACTTTCATCGGCGTTGTATACGTGCTTCTGCCGATACTAGCGATATGGGGTTTGACTTCCTTAATAAAATTATTGCTTAACAATCGTAGGTCTTCCATACGATGTAGTAATAAATTTTGTTATTTTGCGTGACACAATATTATGTACTTTCTTGAAATGCCATATCCACCAATGTCCTGCTTTAAACGTGTCGTGTTCAATTTCTTCTTTAGCTTCTAAAGCCCAGCTTCGAAGGTCCATGTCATGAATTATTTTTCCATCGTCTATGCTATTTTCAAATTTTGTTCTTCAGGAACACATGCAATATTTTCATAATTGTCTTCTTCATCTTTCTCGTCTTACAGAATTGACTTCATATGGTTCTTCAATCGTTTAAGCTAACCTTCGTATTTTGTTGGGCCTAAATCATCTCCTTCGACATCATGCAACTCAAGTACGTCAAAGGTTATTGCAATGTTGGCTACTTGAAACGTTGCCTTAATTTTCCAACATTAACTGCAATAATGTGCCATAAAAAAACTACAAAAATTACACTACACGAAACAATACTTCCGACATATTATTTGAAACAGCCACCCACGTTATAATTTTTTTTCGAAAATAATTCTCGTCATCCTTTAGACTATGTAGTATACTTTATTTGTGAAAAGTAAAGAAAAAAAAAATAAAAAAAAAGAGGGGGGGGGGTCAAAGGGCCATTATACATTTTTTCCGAAAATAATTTGGTCATTCTTGGACTATCTAAATATTTATTTGTTTAAAAATAAAGAAAAAAAAAATTAAAAAGGGAGGGGGCGTTCCCCGTTATAAATTTTTTCCGACAATAATCGCGTCATCCCTTTGGGACATGTAATTTACTTCAAATTATATTCTAAAAAAAAAAAGATATCTGTTATAATTTCCGAGATATTGACACAAATAAAAAATCTTTTTGGGGGGCTGACCCCAAATCGGCGAGATACGCTAGGTAAGAAAAAAGTGGTGTTCTTATACCAAGGTACTCTTTCAGTCTGTGCAGTCTCATCGAAATCGAGAAGTGCGGGTTGCCGGTGTTCCCTTGTAAGTTATAGTCTTCGTCTAAGTTTCGTTAATTATCTAACAATGTTTATATCAATAATGCATTTTAAATATGTATATATACAGTGTGTTCGAAAAGTAGTAAAATTAAACGTCATAAAACAACAATGTAAGAAAAAACAATTCACTTATTCACTTTAATCACACCAACATAATAGTTTGCTTAGAATTAAGGAAAGATCGTCTACGGATTTGTAAGAATCGGTTTTCAAATAATCAAGGAGATATAGAAGTAATTTTAACAAAGAAAGAAAACAGAGGAAATGATAGAAATGAAGATGATAAATAGTGAAAATAGTAATAGTAAAGAAACAACAAAAATTACACAATTTTATCGGTAGTATAGAAGATATACACAATGATAGAACATATTTCATAGATTAGTCTATAGTTAACTCGTTATTTTAACGAGCTCTGAATATCATCGATATTTTTATTCGCATTGTTTTTCTTTCGTTTATTACATGTTGTGTGTAGGTGTCTGTATATTGCCGCAATTTTGACTAGTGCGCCACTAAAATGTGAGACCGCAGAATTTATCTTCAACTAACCTAAAACTGTCTATCTCCAAGCTCCTCCAAAAAAATTTCAAATTAAATGGCATTGCATTTTTTGGGCCCCGGAAAGAAAAGCAAAAAATATATCAAACAAATAGGTTTCTCGTATTCGTATTTATTGAAAATTTTCAAAAGAAAAAGAGGAAAAAATATTTCGCAATTAAAAAAAAATATATATACGTCATTAGAAGTAAAAACAGTTGGGAAATTCGTATAGGAAATGATAGAGATATAAAAGCGATATACACTGACTTGGCATGTTGGTAAACATGGACGTTTTCAAAAATAAGGATTTTGAAAAAGACCCTTTTGGGGAACAATGTTTTTTAAAATTAAAATACTATATCAAATGGTAGATTCGTATTTTCCCAAAAAAAAAGAAACAAAAATAGAAAAATTCTTAAAACATCCAAATTGTAATTGGGTAAACATGTATATTTTTATTTTTTTAATAATAATAATAATAATTATTAAAAATTAATCAATTAATTATAATAATTATAATCACAAAAGTTTAAAAATATATTTTTAAAAAATAATATAGTAAAAATTAAACATATATATATACTTGTAATAATATTTATATATATTTTTTTTATAATATAATAATAGATTATAACAATTATAATAGAAAATCAACCGATTGTCACTATAGATTTTAAACGTAGTAATAGTAAAAAATAATATTTAATAATTAAACTTAAAAAAAAAAAAATCTGTTAAAAAAATTATAAAAAAAAAAATATTTAAAAAAATATTGAAAAATTAAGGGAGACGAGAGATTATACAAATAAAAAAAATATCTAGAAAGGGGGGTGGAAAGCATTTTATTTTCCCGAAAAAATGGCAAAATTTTTTTTATGAAAATTTTTTTTTCTTGATGTTTTCGGTTTTGTATTTATTTTTATTTTTTTTTTATTTTTTCAAATTTAAATTAAAAATACAGGCACTTCAACAATCTATGTTGATGGGAAAAAATTCCCCTCTTGAAAAAAATTTTTCCCTATCTTAGACAAAAAGTAGGGGTGTTACGATGAAAAAAAATCGTAGAAAAATTTTAGTTTTAAATTTTTTTTTGTTCTGTTTTTATTTCTTAATATTTTATCCTATTATTTATATTTATTTACTCGTATTATCCCGAAACTTCATTTTGGAGGGTGTCGGGGAAAGAATCGGGGGTTCAAATAAATTTAACAAAAATTAGATCAAAGGGGTAGATAAATGATATTATTGTTATGTATACATAATATAATAAATACAATGTTATTAATTTATTTTTTAAAGGGGTCCTTTTCTCTCTTTCAAAGTTAAACTTTAAAATATATTTTAAAAATTAATGGAAAATCGGTTTTATGCTAGATGCTTGTCTGTCAAAAGCTGCGTCTTTACCCAATTATCCTATTAAATAACTGAACCTTTCCACGGTCTACTGATAGAAGATTAATCAATTTCAAATATGTACTACTTGAGAGCCATTTTCTTTTTTACAATTGCTTCTGATAATATATCCGAAACAAAAACAAAAGGAACTCCCAAACAATTTTCGATTACCGATTGTTCTTCTATATATACCATCTTTTTTATTGTATCCTCTTACTAACCAATAAGAAAAAAAGCAAAACTAACAATTGTTTTTTTAGTCAGTCTTTTTCATCGAGCCACCATTCCCAAAGAACAATCATCAATCTAAAATCACGTTCGGGGACGAAGAAAATGAGAAATGATTTTTTTTTGTTTTTCTTGAGGTAAAAACGAAGTTAAGGATATGTCAAAATTAACTGAAAATCCGGCAGAATTTTACGAACATTTGTAGTGAGATGCCTTTAAATTATTTTGTAAGAAGTCTGCTTTCTTCCCATAAACTTGACGGCAAAATTTTAAACTAAGAACACATTGATGGTTCTATTCTCTCAACCGGTATGTTTCTGTAGGTGTCTGTAACGTTAGTGTCTGGAAGAATCTAGCAATATTGTAATTATGTATGGGAAAATTTCCCATTGTGAAACATTCGGTTTTATTTCTAAATTTGTAAATTATCCATTCTACGCCATCTCTTGAAGGATAGCTAAATTAATGACTTAGATGCAGTGTAGTGCAAAGTGTCAATGTGATTTTTAAATTAGGTACAATATCCTTAGAAAGTGGATGTTTTCGGCCTAAACTGTGAGAGAAGCTGTAACTGAGTTAATTAATTATTCGTGCTGTTGCTAAAGAAAAATGTGTAACGTTTCAAAATTTTGCAGATATGTTAAAAAAAAGAAAAAGTCGACAATAAGAAATTAGAAAATTTTTAATAAGAACGCAATTTTTGTTTACAAAACATGAGCGTCGAGTATCGTAGCGTTTGCCTACTTATGAATCATACATCATAGGAAATATATTAGTAAATAAATTGCTGCGATTTGGAACGGACGAATTTTTATATCGTTTAATAAATAATTATATAATATAATACACATCATTACAATCCATATTGCCCAAGAACTCAAATGCGGTCAGTTACCTACTTATCAAGTTTACCCTTTGGGATGTTTCCAAAAACGTTCTTATCCCCCCTTATAAATGGGATAGGAATTTAAGACCAAAAACCAGAATTTTTGTTAAATATTCCCCAAAAACTTTTACGGAGTTGAATTTGAATGTCGAACCAGCCGAATTGCTTAATTTAAAAAATAATGTTTTAAATTTGGTTGAATGGGGTGGGTGGGTTTAAATGGTTTTTAGAACTCGGGATGTATTTAAGTCGACTTCCCCCTTTTCAAATAATGTTAAGAGTTTTTCGAAAATTTTAAGAATTTTGAAGAAAAAATTTTTTTTAAAGGAATTTCCACCCTGACCTTTCAGCAATCTTCTAAGTTCAAGGAAATTGAAAGGAGAATTTAAAGTGTAAACCGAAGTGGTAATAATTTTGCGTAGAGTCAAATTAAATGTGGGAAAATTAAAATTTTCAATAAACCCCCCAAAAAAAAATTTTTGGTAAAAAAAATAAACCTTTTTTTAAAATTTTAAAATTTGAAAGAAAAGAAAGACAAAAAAAAACCGTAATTTTACAACAAAGGTCTGGCCCTTAATTTTATAAAAAAAGGGGTAAAACCCCCGAAATATAAAAGATTCTTGAAAAACCTTTGACATTGACTATTTCACACTGCTAAACCCACGAAAAAAAAAATGGTTTGAGAAAATTATGTCAAGGTGCTGTCTCATTCATCCAGCAGTCTAGATTTATCATTGACGCTATATGACGTAAAACGAAGCAACACTTAAGAAATAATTCACAACGAGCTATTCTGGAATGGCGGAATAAATTACAAGAAATTTGGATCAGTTTTAGTCCAGAATATAAAATTTAGGTAAAACAAATAATTTTAATTGTTAAAGTTGTATATTTGTGTATACTTTATATTTAATAATTCACCTCGAAATTTGAGGTGTCCAAATACTAATGAGCGGTAGTGTACATATTGTTTTATAACATCTTCAGTAAACATTATATACTTATTGTACATTTTTCCTTTATTGTTATTTACAGCGTTTCCAATTTAATCCTAAAAGCTATAAAAACATAGGGCATTTTAATACTTGACGTCATAACCGATTTGACCTTGGGCAGACAAATGAGTAGCATTGAGCAATCCTTGAAAAGCTTCACAACCTCAAAATTAGTAGCTAACATTAAGAGTTACAATTGAAGGAACGGCTGCAATAACCAGGCAGTTCTACTTTTTGTCAAAATTGGGGTTTTCTTTTAGACATGACGTAGAAAAACTAGACGGATTGTTTGCTGCGAGCCATTGAAAGTATGGACGCCAGCTATTTATTTGGAACTGCTTCACTTTTTGTTTTCTGCAAGAATGACGGTCTGACCCGGGGC
>JAROYC020000007.1:2652005-2672011 GCA_029619255.2 Dynastes hyllus
TTATTTATAAATAAACATGTACAATGTTATGTAATAAGTAGAGCGAGGTAATCGTCTCTGCGATACATAGGCGTTTCACCGGAGTAACGGATTGCGTGCAAAAATCGATTCTGGCCTTGCCAGCGTCCGCTTGTTTATTTTTCGTTCAATTTAGGAAACGAGAGCATTGTGTTTTGTGTTACGTGTTATTCGTTATAAATATATAATTATTAATTTAAAATGTGTAAGGCGAACAAGGCTTAAAAAACGACCTTTTGCTGGCACAGTGAATAAATTTACCTGTGACTTTCCGGATTTGTTCTACGACGGTGTTAAAATAGTTTGTAAAGTATGCGAGAAGCATTTGATGTGCTGGGACAAAGCGGGGACTGTAACAAACATATAAATACTGAAGAACACAGAAATAGAAAAAAGGGCGTGCCAACGAGAATTGACTTAATTTTTGATGTACTTGTCATGATGATAATTGTAATTTGTCACTTGGCATGCTCGAGAAAGAACCGTTTCAGAACTTTTGGCGTAAGTACAACCCGGAGTTGAAGTTGCCAACTACGAAAAATGTCGGTTTGTGTGGGTCCACTACACGTACTATAACATTTAGAATAAAATTTCTTTTACAATCTGTTATCTCGTGAACATATAACCAAAGCAACTGATTTTTTTTTAACCCTGCACTGCTTATCGTATCAAATTAGATACAACCAAGTTCAAAAGCATACTATTAGCCTTAAAGTTCAATTTTTCGCGTATTAGATTTGCTACACCCCCATTGTTTACCAATTTTCAGCTCGCATGTAACTGCATAACATACACAATCCGGTGTCTCTTAGAATCAAACATATTTCTGTTTTTTGTCTTGTGGAATGTTTATAACGGTTGTTTGTCATTGTTAAAGGTAAGAAATATCAATCTATATTGTTTAGTTCATGTAAAGTGAATATATTGTATACTATATTAGCGGATCCTAAAAGCGGATGGATATCCGCGAGTCCGCCATTGTTCATCGGCGAAAACTCGGCAAAACGGGTACGCCCATCAACGTAACTGGTGATATCGACCGGGACCCGGTCGCGGTCGTACGGCAAGAGCCGTCCTTCCCAGGTACAAAAAGGGTAAAGGGAGGGCTTCGAGACCCGGATAAACCGCCCAAACGGCACCCCGCCGAGATCCTCGACCGCCATTGATGTTTTCGTCCTACGTCATCAGACGGTAATTTCCGAAGACGTATCTATGCGTCGGCTAGCACGCAGAAACGCGCCTTAATTAATTATTCCGGTCTTCTTCCGGGCGATTTTCCCGAATTTTATACCACCATAAAAAATACGACGTCGAAAATTTGAAATAATATTAGCCGTATCAAATTTGGTACATAGTGCATATTTAGACTGAGCATGGAACAATCGCGGTTTTGTGTTCTGCTGGCTCTGCAACAGTATTTTTTTTTGTAGATGGCAAGTAAACAGGACAGGAAAAGAGGTTTTAGCCAAAAAGAGTTGGAGGATGCCATTGCACACTTGTCAGACAGTGAGGATGACTTTGACTTGGATTCGGATGTAGAACGGGACGATATCAGTTGTGAAAATATTAACACCAACAATATAGCAGAGCTACCACTGGAACTTGTAGATGGTAGTTATTTTTCCTGATGACGATACTGAATAAAAGGACAGTGTCCAAGTAAGTGAATCCTCGACAAATCAAGGTTCAAATTCTTCTTCTCACTAGTTATGCCAGAGCAAGAGCTAGGTGACTTGAGAAAGAGGTTCGTAAATATTCTGTGGCGCAAACAAAATCTTATTTTAAGTGATGAAGCTTTATTATTTAGAGGAAACTCGGCGCTTCCTTCTTCAATAGTTAACCTTGGAACACCTTACGAAGTCTACAGATATTTTTTTGACGAAAGTTTATTTGAAGAAATTGCAAATGAAGCGAACTTATACCCAACACAAAAGAATCCTAACAAACCAACAATGTTATCGGCAACTGACATAAAACAGTTCTTAGCCGTTTGTATTTACATGTCAGTTGTACACATGCCGAATGTGAGAAGCTGCCGGTCTACAAAACTAGGGTTTCCACAAATCAAAAATACTATGAGTCAAAGTCGTTTTAAATTTATTCGAAAACACTTGCATTTTAATGATAACAAGAAGAAAACCCACACCATGACAGACTACATAGATTGAGACCTATTGTAGATGCCGTAAATTATAAATTCCAGTCAGTACCTTTAGACAAGTGCCGAGCATCTTTGTGGCACCAAAGCTCGTCATCATTTGAAGCAGTATTTCCCAGAAAAGCCACACAAATGGGGTTATTTATAAACTGTACGTATTGTGTGGTGCAGATGGTTATTCATATAATTTCAAAATATATACTGGTGATGAAAACAATATGAAATGTCGTTTACCTGGTGAACCCGATTTAGGAAGTAGCGTAAACATTCTTGTGAGACTGTGCAGAATCGTACCACGTAACCAGAATTACCGAGTTTACTTTGAATAATAAAAAATTGTGCAGTGTAAGGTTAATGTAGATTTGATGTTCTTTTCGTTTTTGTGTACATGCTACATAACATGATTACGTGCTGTTTTCGTAGTTGGCAATTTCAACTTGGGATTGTACTTATACCAAAAGTTCTGAAACGGTTCTTTTTCGAGTAAGCGAAGTTATCATCATGACAAGTAAATCGAAAATAAAGGCAGTTCTCGTTGGCACGCCATTTTTCCTATTTTTATGAACTTTGCTTTGTCTTTTGCTAGCTAGTAACAGTGAAATGTCGGTTTATGAGGGTCCAGTACACGTACTATAACATTTAGAATAGAATTTCTTTTACAATCCGTTGTCTCGTCAGCACATAACCAAAGCAAGCGATTCTTTAATGTAGATTTGATTTTCTCTCCCACGTCTTCGCGTACGCTTACGTGCCGTTTTCGTAGTTGATAACTTCAACTCCGAGTTGTACTTACACCAAAAGTTCTAAAACGGTTCTTTCTCGAGTATGCCAAGTGACAAATTACAATTATCATCATGACAAGTACATCAAAAATTAAGTCAATTCTCGTTGGCACGCCCTTCTTTCTATTTCTGTGTTCTTCGGTATTTACATGTTTGTTACAGTCCGCCTTGTCCCAGCACATCAAATATTTCTCGCACACTTTACAAACTATTTTAGCACCGTCGTAGAACAAATCCGGAAAGTTACAGATAAACTTATTTACTGTGCCAGCAAAGGGACGTTTATTAAGCCTTGTTCAGATTACACATTTTAAATTAATAATTATATATTTATAACGAATAGCACGTAATACAAATCACAACGCACGCTCTCGTTTCCTAAACTGAACGAAAAATAAACAAGCGGACGCTGACAAAGTGAGAATCGATTTTTGCACACAGCCCGCTACTCCGATGAAACGTCTATGTATCGCAGAGACGATTACCTCGCTGTAATAATAAGTTCAGATCATTTTGCCGTTTCCTACATTTAAAGTCTTTAGAAACAGATATATAAGGTGTTCCAAATACATAATTGAAATCCTTGTATTTATTTCGTGCCTTGGAAACCTCCTTTACATAATCCTGGTATGATTTTGTTCACTGGGGCAATTTATCGACTTACAATACAACCTAGCTCTTCTTTTTTTTTTATTTATGAAAGTAAGTTTTTTTTAAATAAAGGTAACATCTATTAAACCCAATATTTACATTATTATTAAATATCAAAGGAAATAAATGTGGTACAATGTGGTCAGACATTGCTTTCTTTTGCTACGTTGGTCAAACATATTTAGGAATTCGTTTTTATCAACAAAAATTAGATGCAGAAAGCAAAGATATTAAACATTATTCACCAACAACAAAAGTTCTTCGAAAATTTCCCCTCGCCCCCTATTTTCTTTGTGTTTATATTGCTTAAAAAAAAGATATTTTCTTTTTATGTTTCCAAAACGGCATCAACCGCAAAATACATTCAATAAATTTATTCCTTTTTCGGAATCAGTATTTTTATTATAACGATATTTGTACTATCACTTCTTTATCACCCTGTATGTACAGGTTATGGGTTAGATTTTATTACTACCAAGCTATCAACATCTAAAACTTTCAATTAAAAATTGTATTAAATGCAGAGAAATTTTTATAAAAAAATGTTTTAAAAATAATGATAGCAAGGACTGTGGGGTAGTATGACAAACAACACAAGTATCAACCTCTCACACACAAAATATTATAAATTAATTCGGAACAGCTGTTTCAAAGCGAACGTATGTTTTAATTCACGAAATACACTTAAGAACCTTCTTGGTAGAAACTCCCTTTCCATAGAATATCGAAAGGCATCAGTAAAGTTTTTAGGGGACAAGACATGAACGTATGTTTTAGTTCACGAAATACACTCCCAAGAACCTTCTTGGTAATCAAAGACAAACCGGACATGAAAGGTCGGGAATTTATAAAATTGCATGCAACGACTGTGATAAAGCCTATATTGGACAAACGAAACGAGCGATAGGTACTAGATTTAATGAACACATGAGATGCTGTGATTGATCCGAACAGGAGCGTCAAGTGTAGCTGACCATATGAATGACACAGGACATGTAATCAAATTAGAACACCTCAAGTTAATTAAAAACGTAACTTCACATCGGGAATTGGACGCATTTGAAACAGTGTACATGAAAATACATTCGAAGCTCCTTAACAAAGAGAATGCGCCACTTCATTTCTCTTGCTTGTTTGCTTTATTAGGGTAAAAGAACTTTTCAATCCACACTTGACGAAGACCCGAGTCTCCGTGTTTTGCAACATATGTATTGATTTGTTTAGTATCCTTAGAGTGCGTAGGTAGAGAATACGCGGGAAGTAACCTTCCTTTCGTCTCGCTCTATTATACGAGGGCGGGATGAGACCCTTGGCCGTTTCACATATACCCAGCATGTTAGAGTTAAACGATAGAAAAGTAGGTATTCGGAAATAGATATACACAGACGTATGTTTAGACACATTTGTACATATATACCTTCTTTTTTCTTTTTTCCTCGAGAGGAGGGATGGACATGCATGGTAGAATTAAGGAAAAAGTTTTTTTGTTCAAATTTATTCGGTAACTCGATTGAAAATGGGGACCCAGTGAGCCTTTGAAACAGCTGTTCCGAATTAATTTATAATATTTTACGTAGTGAGGAGTGTGCCGATACTCTGTGTTGTTTGTCATGTTTTAAAAAGTTCAGTGGCGTGCACCTCTAGATTGTTACATTTTTAATATTTATTTTTTAATGCGATGACGACCTTTTTTTGTAATATTTTTTCTATTCAATTGAGGGTGAAATATAATGAGCTTATTACTGAGTACTTTACAATGATTTCAGATCAAATTCGATAGAAAAATAAATTTCTGGATTTTAATGAAACTTTCAAGTCAATTTTTTCAAAGTGGCTTAGGTCTCTTATTGCACCAAGCACTTCAATTGATCGTTAGACTACTAGATCTTATTAGAGTTTGTCTCAATAATTACTTTTTTGCTAATATCACGGTCAGCCATGAAATGAAATATATTGAAATCCGTTCTAATTTGAAACTAAAATAATATACAAGGTGTTTCGTTAAAAATTTTAGTCGGAATTACTTCCGGTTAAACCGGAAGTTCAATTACCGCAAACTACTTAGTTACACACATTTTCCCGTCATTGTATACTCGGTATCTAAGTGTACCGCCACTGGTAGAATTTATAATAGGTTTGTTTCCGCGGCGATTTAAAATCGTTTGAAATCGTTAGAGCATACGCATTACAAAAATAGTGTTCGTACACTATTAGTTTAACGTAATTTGGCGTTCGTGCAGATCTCCAAATTAATTCCTGTGAAAAGTTGTATTATAGGTCTTTTTGTATAATATGTTCACACTTATCACGCGTGTTTTATTTATGTACGTGGTTTTGTTAGGAATTAACAGTTCCCTTAAAGGTTTTAATAAATTTGTAATTCTGTCTAAACATTTCGCGTTTATTTCTGTTTTCAACACACTCTTGTAATATTTGAATGCAAGATAAATCTATTTTTTTCTTCTGCATATTTGAGTATATTTTCTCTCTTAAGTCTATTAAATATGCTCGTAACTTATACATCGCCTGATAAATCAGTTTTAGTTCGCGCATGCGTAGATTAATCCAAATTAACCTATGCTCAAACTATCATAAATCGGCTAGAGAAACAAACCTAATAATAGTGACGAAGACGCATGATTTTGAAACCCTCGCTTTGCTGCGTACCCCATGATTTGGAGCGTAGAAAGATATCCTAAACCTGAATAATTTAACCAATATTAGTATACCCCACTTATTTAAAATTAAAAAAAAAATTCCTTTGAAATTTATTAATAATGCAAACACCAGTTTGTCTTGGGGGATGTTTTTAATATATATATGAGAATAGTTTTATTAAGGGCAGTATTAAGAAGAAAATGACGGGCACAAAATATACGAAAAAATTATTTTATTAAATTATTTAAAAAAATATAGCAAAAAGAAAAAGATGTGGGGCATACGAACAATTAATTTTTTTTTTTAACGATTAATCAATGAAATAGGTAATAAGTAGCATGGTTTAGCTGCTAAAAATTAATTTCTTTACTCTTTACTCCAATAAAATAAATTTCTAATAATTATTTAAAACTAAATCGTTGGAACCTCCGTCGTTTCTTTTTTATTTATTTATTTTTTTTATTCTGAATACCATTATTATCATTTTTTTTCTGATAACGTCGACGATATATATATGTAGTACAAATTTTTTTATTTTTTTTTTTTTCAATTTTCCGTATTGTATTATTTTTATTTTACCTAATACGTAATATAATTAGTAGAAATATTGCCTTTTGCTTGTTCGATAGTTATTTTTTTTAATTTTTGTTTTTTTCCATGGCTGTGTTGATTCTCGGTAAAGATTTTTTGTTTTCTCTTTTTCATAATTCGCGCGCATTTCTCGTTTTTTTTTTTATTTTTTTTTTGTTTACGATTTGAAATAGAGGTATGCAAGTAGCCCCCCACCGATGACGAGAGCCCCCGTTATAACTACAGGTTTGAATAGAGACCTCTTGAGTTGCGTCCAGTGTTCGTTGGCCTGTTGGCGTCGTTTCATCTCGCGCACCTGCGCAGCTAGTTGTTCCTTCCGCTCGATGCGCTTGCGATGTCGTAACTCGGCATCGGGTGATATGCTGGAATTTGAAAGAATGTTGTAAGTAAGTAAAAATGGATTTAACGAATGCTAAAGAAGACTAACAATTCAATTTTCAATCAATTAAAATTTCTTTTCTTTAAAAATACCATATTATAATCTGTAATATGCTGTACGAGTTCGCGATGTAGCTTGACGCTGGCGAGTATCGACATTTACTACCGGATTTATTACCAAAGAACATTTAATTAAAAGAATTTGCTTTCTACTTGAAAATTCGTGATTTACTTGTTTTTTTTCCGGCGTAATTACATTTAAAAAAAAATTCAACCCCGGTAAGGAGGACTCCAACGTGACATTCCCCATGCTCCGAACAAGCGTGCTATTACACCACAGGGTCTTGTAAGGAGCGACACGTTTATCCGGAGAATGGGAAATGTCAGGTTCGAGTCCTTACCGGGGTTCCAATAGGAAGTTCCCATGGGAAGAGGAGCTTCACGACTATAAAAGCCCATTGAAGAATTGTAAATGGGTCAGAAAAAGAATCACTTTGATGTAGATTGTAGGACTGCATTTGGGCGAACGTCTCTCCACATGGCGCTAATAACAACGACTTTTCGTGTTGTATTTTTTAATTTTACAGTAGATAACCAAAAAATTAATGCTAATATAGCTCATGGTATTGGTGGAATCATTCCCGGCAAAAAACAAAACGAGGGAAAAGAGACAGCGCGTAAACCCACGACATGTTTCTACCTACCCGGCGTCATCAGCGCGGTTCCATACCTGTCCTTCTTCCTTGCTATTGTTTTTCACCTCTCGAGTATATGTTGCCATTCTCCACGAACAGAATCACGATATATCTCCCCGCGCCACCTAGAGCCGAGAAACATAGACATGCCGTCTAGAGAATAGCGACAACAACTCGGGATGCAGACTCCTACCACCTGTTTTTTGCCGGAAACGATTCCACCAATACCATGAGCTATATTAGCATTAATTTTTGGGTTATTGTTACTAGGCAATCTTCTCATGTGCATTTTAGAGTAGATATTTTGAAAATTTTGTGCATTATTAAAACTAAGTTTTTTTTTTTAATTTTATCTACGTAGATTACTACAATATCGGCAAAACGGTCCATCACTACTGATCTTTTTAGAAATTAAAATTTTTCTCAGCGGAATCTTAGCTAACGCTCAAAACTACATCACTTTATCAATTTAAACAAATCTCATTACGTCCAATATATTCAATTTGGAAGATATTTCTAAGCAAGACCGTGTATTTCCGACAAAAATGTAGTGGTCGGTAATATATTCACCCTGCAATGCTTACCTGTTATTCATTAGCGGCACTGTGGTTTTTTCAGATGTTGGACTATCAGGTCTCGTATTTTCTTCCTCTAATTCGTCCGTGCTGGTCTCCTCCTCTTCGTCTTCTCTATCACCAACCGGTATGACTGGCAGAGGCCCGCTCGGTGGACTCTGAATCTGTTTACATGAAAGGAATTAGTTAATCAAATGGGATTATTATTTTCGAAGTAATAAGAATTCTAACCTCGAAATTGAGAAATTGTCAAAATTGACGTTCACAAAGTGCGATAAAAACATTTGGATTTTTGCTAATGTAACGAATCGAGTATTTTAACTTGCTAAACCGAGTTGAACATCCGACTCGAAAACTGTTGTTACGCGCATTTGAATTTATATCGGGTTTAGACGAACCAAGTAGAGATGGGTCGTTATTTAACTATCTGTTATTTTATAACCGTTATGGATCCAATAACGGTTACAACTGTTATCTCACTGGGAGGTATAGCACGGTTGCTTTCGGATTGTTGTGAACAAATCATCGACCGCTGTTGCGGTGTATTCAACTGCGTGGCGCTACGACGGTCTGATCGAAGCCGCTGTTTATTACAGATAATAGTTACAACTCCCCTAGAAAAATAACTTATCAGATCATGTGTCTACATAAATATCCTCTCGAACGGTTATTACGGCGGTAGTCAACATCGAGTCGGACGTTCATTAAAGACATATCTTCTATATAATCGTATGTATTGGAATTATCAAATGTAAAGTAAAAGACCGATGTTATATATTCTCATCTGAGAACAATACTTTTCTCCAACCTTCAACAGTCCAGCTCGCATATTTTTTTTGCCCAATCATATCGTTTCTTCATCATGGCAGCAGTCAATAATTATTTTTTTTTGAGGTCTGACTGTTTTTCTTCTACTTTCTATAAGTCGTCTTCGTACGCTGGGGTCATTAACAATAATTTCAGCGTGTGCTAAGTCTTGCTGAAGTTCTTGGCCTGTTTTCCTAGGGTTTAATTTACTTTCGCTTATTAAAAAACTTCATCCCTTGCTGTTGTCTTTCTCTTTCTCCCACATTTCCCTTTTCTGTTCACCTCAATCGTCCCAGTGTCTCTTTTTTTGCTTCAAAATCTTGTTTACAGCTCCTAAACTTACACCACACTCCTTGGCAGTATCTCTTTATGTGTTCACTCAAAGTAACAATCTTAGTACGCTTTTTGGGAGTAATATCCATCTTCTAACGACAATGCAACACGTCTGTAGCTTGGTATGTCTCATTACTCACTGACTGTCAGCTACTTTGACATAAACGTGTTGTCAACTGCTAAAAAAAGTAAAATTGTGAAAATTATGATGTGTTCACATTAATTCGCACAGTACTGTATATTTAATGTAGGGTAATCTAACCATGATTCCCATGTAGGTTGATACGATCTTGGGAGCAGAGCTAAATTAGATGTATCCAATTTGTATGGGCCTTCTGGTTGTTTATTGATATATATCTTCATTTTAGAAGTGTAAAATATTTTTCCATCTACTAGAGAATATACTTTCAGTCCATATCTATTGGGTTTGAATGGCACATAACTGCCAAATTTATAACGCCTTCTGAAGGCCGACAGCATTTCGTCAGCGAAAGAGATATACATATAGGGAGATTCCAATTGAATGCATCGAAGAATTCTCTTACTGTTAATAATTTGTCATGTTCTTGTCTTCCCAGCCTAATTGCTTTGTTAGCAGAAATTTAAATCTTTCTACAGACGTTGTCAATCTAAAAATTTCTAGTCCCATACCATTATTTCTGTAAAGGTTAATGACATTTTGGTGATTACTCTTTATCATAGTTCTTCAGTATTAGTGGGTCTTGCTGTTCTACGAGGGAGAGCCATTAAATAGGTCGCAGATGTTTATCGCCGACGCAGCGTTACTCCCTTATAACATCTAAGCACTTGTCCCATCGTTTTATCAGTGCTCCAATATCAGCTATATAAATGTCTTTGCGCTGTCGTCGTAACCATGTACGCATTGCATGTTTAATGCCATTATCCGTGAAATCCGTACCTGCCAGGTGACTTTTAATCGGTGCAAATAGATGGAAATCGTTAGGGGCCAGGTCCGGGGCATACGGTGGACGGTGAAGCACTGTAAAGCGGCAATTGTCATTGTCTTTGGTTAGTCGCGGTCGGGCATTATCATGGTGAAGCAACACCCCTCTGGTCAGCAGGCCTGGACGTTTCCGACGAAATGTAACCTGACGACACAACGTTCACATTCAGGCGCCGCTTCTGGAAATGGGCTGAAAGCACGCCTTCACAGTTCTAGGACACTGTGAACATGATTTTGCTAGCTGATAGCGTCGCTTTGTTAAACTAACTGGCGTATGCGTATGCGTGTTCACAGAGGCTTATTGCCTAGTAGGCAGTTGAATACACCTGAGATTCTAACAGCCATTTGTAACCTATTTACTAACTCTCCGTCATATACTATTCAATATAGTCTTTCATTTCAATTTGAAGGCTAGTGTAGACAACAATCCTCTCCAGCATAACATTTGTAAGAATTTTTTTTCTCTGTTCTCTTATTCGCAAATTTCGACCTCTTCCCAAATGTTTTTTTCCACCATGTATCGTCGCTTCTAAAGAAACAGGGTTCGCGACATCTCCTGTTGTGCTCATTTTCTGCCCTGGCGTCTCATCAGACATACACTACTGATTCTCAACCCTCGTCTTGAATTTCTAACCGATTTTCTTTTACGTCAGTATCACTATCTTCGGCTATTTCTGGGTCAGATTCGATTTCATCAATAGGACGCTGAAGTCGCCTGTGTTTTTCTTCGTAACTCCACTTCGTCAATCTGTGATAAATTCTGAAAACTATCGCAACGTATATTAACTATATTGAAGAATAAATTTGCAATTTACCTTTCTACTTACTGTTACTTCACAACCGACACCGAAAATATTAGACGGCAATAAACGCGTATTTGACACTGCATAGATGGGCACGAGAACGTACAGATTCAAAAATAATCGGAAAACACTGGGTTGGTCGGTCTTCTAGACCGCAATACTCGACTCGTAACATCACGCTCATATTTAAGTTGTAATTCAAGGACTAGATAAACTATTTAAATAACAAAAGAAATGATACTTCGATTGCAATAGATAGGAGGTCTATTGTGACGTCATCGAAGGCATGAATTGGTGAGCGCTCGAATATTTCGATTGTATTAAAGTAGTAATCTTATTAATACCTCGTCTGCATCATCGTCCTTATACGGAAAGTCTAACAGGGACGTACTAACTGGAATCTTAGGCAGCGGTCTATCGATGGGGTTACGATTCAGACTATCTAACCTTGGTGGAGGCAGAGGAGGTGGTTCGTCCTCCTCTTCTTCGATGCTGTTGGTCTCCTCTACACTATCGTTGTTCGTGATGATTTGGAAATTGCAATTCTACAATTGAAAATCAAAAAAAGAAGAGGAATAACAGGAAAATCATCAAGATCACATGGGTGAAAGGTAAGGAAATTCATACTTCTTCTTGAGAAATAATCTTTTCAAGATCTTGGGTGGAATCTTGGAAATACAGGACCGAAAGGTAAAAGGGAAGAATTTATGTAGCTGGGGCATGCGATGATTTAGGTGAACACGGACTAACCTCCTTATCGGTGCACAGCTGAGTCCACTTCTTTGCTCCTTCAATGATGGCTTGATAGGAAAATCTCAATTGTTCTGCCGTCTGTATTAGACCCATCCGGTACTGTCTCATCTCTAGCAAGATATCCTTTACTGATACTGAATTCACGCCAAATTTTTCGATCTAAATAGTAATAAAAAATTGCAGAATTAAAAGAAGCGATTGCTCTGGGTGAAACATTTTTTAGATCCAATCAAAGACAAATTCGGTAAGAGAGAAATTGATAAAAAATAGTAAAACTAAATATATATACAGCATAACTGTACGATTTGGGCTGATGAAAATCCTCAAGAGATTCACGAAGCACCTCTTTATCCTGAGAAAGTCGCCGTGTGTTGCGGTTTTTGGGCTCAAGACGATGATGGAAATTGTGCTACAGTTAATGGCGAGCGGTACAGGAATATGTTAACGGAATATTTTTAGCCTGAACCGAGAAATGTTGACATTAACAATGTTTCCTTTCAATAAGACCGTGCGACATGTCACACATTTCGTCAGACAATTGTTTTATTGCAACAGCAATTTCCTGGATGCGCCATTTCAAAGAATGCTAACGTCAGTTGGCCACAAAGATGATGCGATCATGTGAAATCTCTGCTTTACAACAATAAGCCAAAAACGATTCCTAACCTCAAACAGGGCATTCAACGCACCATTAGAAATACAGTCATCGAATTAGGACCACTTAAAAAGATATGGGGTAAAATTTAAAAGAAAAAACAGTTGGTAATGTTAACAGTATTATTATTTAATTACACATAACATGCAAGCAAGTATAATTTCAACATAGATTTACTAATATTTGCTTGTTCCTCCTCTGTGTTTTATTTCCTCAATTCTTTTTGGCATACTGCCAATAGAGCTTTTTATATATATTTTTTTAATTTCGTCGCTATTATGCCACACATCTTCAATATGGTGTTGTAATTTTTCCTTTGTAGTTGAGTTTCGTGTACTTAGATGTTTTTCACGACAATCCACAGATTTTCAACTATATTTCAAGGGGTTTTAATTTCATTTGTGTGCGTCTATTTTCGCGGTCAATTATTATCATAATGGGAAAGAAGAAGGATATAACCACTCCTTTTCTAGAGACGGGAAAGTTCTCTCAACGTGAAGTTGCACAAAAAGGGTGTATATCACACCAAACTGTTCTGAGAATCGCGAAATTAATTAAAGAGAGTATTCCTAGTACAATTAGTGGCAGAACATACTGTGCCGGCAAACCCAAAACAACTGCAAGAGATGATCGTCGTATAGTAAAAGAAGGTATACAAATATCAGCCCGAACAGTTCGTAGACGTCTTCATGAAGCAGGCTTGAAATGCAGGCGTCTGGCAAAGAAGCCAAGACTAACATCTAAAATGAAAGTGACACGATTTCAATGGGTTAATGAATATAAGAAATATACAGTTGAAAATTGGGGAAATGAAAGTTTAATTTATCATCTGTATTTTTAGTTAAATTCATCCTCATAGTTCCCTTAATGGCTCTCTACATTTTTTACTTTTTCCTAGATTATTTATAGCGACGAATCACGGCTAGAAGTGCTAACGGAAAGAAGCCAATTTGTTCGTCGACGTCCTTCAGAGCGTTATAAAGAAGCATGTACGATCAAATCTATTAAACACCCTTCATCTATAATGGTTTGGTCGTGTATTACAATAGAAGGACCGGGATCACTATATTTCGTTAACGGAACAATGGAACAAAAACAATATAAAACATCATTCATTCTTCATTGGATCCATATACTTTCATCCAAGACAATGTATCGTGTCATAAGGCAAAAAGTGTAATGCGATATCTTGAGTCTAAAAATCTACGGGTACTACCTTGGCCAGGTAATTCACCAGACATAAACCCAATTGGAAATGTGTGGAATGTCTTAAAAACATCGTAAGTACACGAAACAACTACAAAGGAAGAATTACAACATATTGAAGATGTATAGCATAATAACGACGAAATTTAAAAAACCATAAAAAGCTGCATTGGCAGTATTCCAAAAAGGATTGAGGAAATAATAAAATACAGAGGAGGAATAAGCAAATATTGATAAAAACTTGTATGTTATATATAATTAAATAATAATATTGCCAACACTACCAACTGTTTTTTTTTTAATTTTTTAATTGGACCTCCAGAATGTGTCAGTCAGGCGAAGTCGAGGAGAGCGTTTAAGGGATTATTCTTCAAAATAAAATAGAGATTAAAGGATTATCACTTGTAGTTATTATTGGGTCTCATTTGTTTCCACTACATTCTACATATTATAGAAGTTTAAAATCATTCTTCTTTTTGGATCTTTCAGTACCCCATTCTGTTCAAAATATCTACGGCAATGACTAATTTTGTTCGCCCAGTTGATGATGACGTAATGTGTACTTCTCTAATTAGGACTGCTGAAGCTAAGGCACAGTAGAAACTGTGGACTGCGAAGGGTGAATCGGCTCCGGAAAAGGGGAAGACTGTTCCATCGAGCGGGACAGTGATGGCGATTGTTTTTGGGGATAGTCAAGGAGTTGTGTTAATCGACTATCTTGAAAAAGGAAAAACAATAACGGGAGTATACTACGCAGCATTACTTGAGAAGCTGGAGGCAGAAATTGGAGAAAAACGGCCGCATTTGAGGAAAATTCCACCAAAACAACGCGCCGTTTCACATTTCAGTGGTCGCCACGTCAAAAATTCATGAACTGGACTCCTTGGGCTCAAAATTTCATTCGGAAGGCAAGAGATTTTCAACCAATAAAGAAGCTACCACATTGGTAAACGTGTATTTTGTAGAACAAGATGCCAATTACTATTTGGACGGATTAAAGAGATGGAAGCATCAATGAGAAAACTGTATAGACTTACAAGTAGATTATGTTGAGAAATAAAGCTTAATTTGGCAAAAGAAAAACTTATTCGTGTGTTAAGCTGGAAACTTGACCCAAATTGTTTCGTATGGAAAAGAATTTTGTTTGAGATGTATTTTTATTTTAGGGCATAAATAATGAAACTGTCATCTCAAGTCTAAGGGAGATAATGCAAGAAAACTTTACAGAACTTTTCAAAACGAAAGCTTGTTTTTCTCAAATTTCATATTTAATTTAAAGATGGTAAAATTTTTTTTTTATATATTTCTGTTGGAAAATTCTTGGGGAATCATAAAATTTTCAACAATAAACGGTAATTTAAACCATAAATACGAGGATGTATCAAATATAAACGAGACTGATTTTCTTAAAAATTCCGGGGGGCTTCTAGACCTGGAAGGGGTTGATGCGCAGGTAGCCTGTACCGTTAGGAAGAGGGGAGAACCGACCGCAACTCTCTCGGGTCCCTTTAGTATGAAAAGAAACAACCATGAACGAGAAAGAAGTGCCTGTCTCCGTGGAGCAACGGATTACCATCAAGTTTTTGGCCAAGGAGGTGGTGAATCCAGCCGAAATTTTGCGGCGAGAACGAGAGCCACGATCACCGCCCAAGGACAAGCGTGACCGAGGCCAACATCGAGACGGTTCGAAATCTCATATGGGGAATTCGGCGCATAAATCTCTTCGAAATCGTTGCGCGAGTATCCAACGTATCGTGACAGATGACTTGGGATTTCGCAAAGCGCCCGCTAAATGAGTTCCACGTCTGTTAACAATAGATATCGGCAAGAGGGTGAGGCCTTTTTGAATCGCATCGTCACCTGTGACGAAACTTGGGTGCACCACTACACGCCCGAGTCGAAACAGGCAAGTATGGAGTGGGGAAAGAGCGGCGAAAGGGCACCGGTGAAGGCAAAGACGCGGTTATCAGCCGGAAAGGTAATGGCAACAGCTTTTTTTTGATCGGCAAGATGCCTTTCACGTTGATTTTCTCCACGACGCAATATTATTGTGAAGTATTGGATGCCGCGAAATTGTCATTTCGAAGGAAAAGGAAGAAGCAATCGGCCAAAAGTGTCATTCTCTTGCATGACAACGCCAGGCCTCATGTGGATAACGCCACGATGTAAAAAGTGAATGCATTAGGATGGAAAACGCTGGAAAATCCACCTTATAGTCCAGACTTGTCACCTTGTGACTTCCATCTTTTTGGACCCCCCAAAGAAGCGCTTGGAGGCCAGCATTTCGACGACAACGAAGCGGTGGAAGCGTTTGTGCTTCAATGGCTACAGGAACGTCCGAAGAGTTTTTACGATGATGGAATAAAAAAGTTCTCAATCCGATGGGAAAAATGTATTTCTAGGGCGGAAGAGTATGTAGAAAAATAATATATATTTGTAAGCTTAGTTAAATAACAAACAACAGAAAGTATCGGCACACTCCTCACCACACAAAATGTTATTAATTAATTCGGAACAGCTGTTTCAAAGGCTCACTGGGCCCCCATTTTCAACCGGGTTACCGAATAAATCTGAACGAAAAAACTAAAAACTTTACTTTAATTCTACCATGCATTTATCCCTCCTCTCGAGGAAAAGGGTTTTTGTACAAATGTGTCTAAACATGTAACTGTGTATATCTATTTCCAAATACCTACTTTTCATCGCTTAACTCTAACATGCTGGGTATATGTGAAACGGCCAAGGGTCTCATCTCGCCCTCGTAGAAAGAGCGAGACGAAAGGAAGGTACTTCCGCTAATTCTCTATCTACGCACTCTAAGGATACTAAACAAATCAAACATAAATTGCAGAACACCGAGACTCGGTCTTCGTCAAGTGTAAACTGAAAAGTTCTTTTACCCTAATAAATCAAACAAGCAAGAGAAATAAAGTGGAGCCTTCTCCTTGTTCATGACCTGCGAATGTTCCATCTCTTTCTTAAGGTACATTGTCTCAAATGCGTCCAATTCCCGAGGTGAAATTACGTTTTTAATTAATTTGAGATTTTCCAATTTGATTACATGTCCTGTGTCATTCATATGGTCAGCTACACTTGACGCTCCTGTTCGACCGAATCTATAGCATCTCATGTGTTCATTAAATCTAATACCTATCGCTCGTTTCGTTTGTCCAATATAGGCTTTATCACAGTCGTTGCATGCAATTTATAAATTCCCGACCTTTTTTATGTCCGGTTCGTCTTTTGGATTACCAAGAAGGTTCTTAAGTGTATTTCGTGAACAAAAACATACGTTCATGTCTTGTCCCCTAAAAACTTTACTGACTCCTTTTCGATATTCTAGGGAAAGGGGGAGTTTCACAAATTTCTTGTCGCGCGTTTCTACCGGTATCAAGGTCGTAGAATTTCTTACATAATGCCTATGTTGACTTTCTTAAGGATGCGGTCGACATCTATAGACGAGAACCATTATAAATAGCCACATTTTTTATGAATTTAAGCTTTTCTTGTACCTTTTTTGGGTTTTAAAGGGGAAATTTCACTAGTCTATTAATTAAGAAACTAATCGCGGCCATTTTATGTTGTTCGCAGTGGTTCGAATCGGTCATAATGAATCTATTAGTGCTTGTTTCTTTTCTATAGATGTCTATTTCTAGTTTATTATTGTTTCTAATTACTAGGCTATCTAGAAATGGGAGTTGATTGTTCACTTCTTCTTCTACTGTAAATTTAATGGATCCGAATTTTAACTGTCGCGAGGAAATCCGGAATGTTACTGTTCTTAGTGTCAAAAACCGCGAAAATATCATCTACATATCTAAGCCAAATTCTAGGGAAATACACGGTGTCCTTTTTCAAACACGTTTCAAATTTACTCATAAACGAGTTGGCTATGAACGGGGACAGTGGATTACCCATCGCCGTACCCTCCAATTGTTCATAATATTTGCTCCCTATTTGAAAACGGTTTTGGTTCATGCACATTTGAGACAATGTACCTTAAGACATTTGAGACAATGTACCTTAAGAAAGAGATGGAACATTCGCAGGTCATGAACAAGGAGAATGCGCCACTTCATTTCTCTTGCTTGTTTGATTTATTAGGGTAAAAGAACTTTTCAATTTACACTTGACGAAGACCGAGTCTCGGTGTTCTGCAATTTATGCTTGATTTGTTTAGTATCCTTAGAGTGCGTAGATAGAGAATTAGCGGGAAGTAACCTTCCTTTCGTCTCGCTCTTTTCTACGAGGGCGGGATAAAACCCTTGGCCGTTTCACATATACCCAGCATGTTAGAGTTAAGCGATAGAAAAGTAGGTATTTGGAAATAGATATACACAGTTACATGTTTAGACACATTTGTACATATATACCCTTCTTTTCCTCGAGAGGAGGGATAGACAAAGCATGGTAGAATTAAAGTAAAAGTTTTTAGTTTTTTCGTTCAGATTTATTCGGTAACCCGGGTTTAAAATGGGGGCCCAGTGAGCCTTTGAAACAGCTGTTCCGAATTAATTAATAACATTTTGTGTGGTGAGGAGTGTGCCGATACTTTCTGTTGTTTGTCATACTACCCCACAGTCCTTGCTATCATTATTAGTTAAATAAAGTTAGAATTTTTTAAAAGACGAGTCCCGTTGAATTAAATTTAGAACAAAAACTACAGACATGTGAGAATTTTGTACAAATAAATGTTAAATCAATAAAATTACTTACAAGCACCAAACACGAGTCTACCAAGCAGAATGTCCCCGATCTTCCGATACCGGCAGAACAATGCACCACAGCAGGACCAACGTCTTCCTCTAAAACACCAGCAGCTCTGACCTTCCTTAAAAACTCCAAGAACACAGTCGGTGAACCAGGCACTCCGAAATCGGGCCAAGTCGTATAATGAAACTGCACTATTTCCCTATACGTTCCCGTTTCAGTATCGTGCACTCTCAAAGTCCTCGTTAAGTAGTGGGAATAATCTTGATATTCTACATATTCAATTGAAAGACCTACATCTTCCAATTTAATCATGTGTTCGGCGCCCATCTTTTCCGGCCAATACTGATAACATTTCTCCTGTTTTTTCTCGATAAGTTTGTTCAGCATCAGCACGGCTTTACTTTTTTGTTCCCATATCATCAGCCAGAAATGGCTGACGGTTAACGAAAGAGGACCCTGCGTTAGAATGTAACGTCTGTTCGCCTTCTCCACTTTCACTAGGTTGGCGTTTACGTAATCCGAGGAGCCTCGTTTTAAAACGATCCGGCTGTGGTCGTACGGGCTCACATCCCTGTACCGATTTAGAGGTTTGTTTTGAGGTTTTATAGCTTCCAAACATGTGTACGAGTTCGAGGTCGATTCCGTTCGGATTTTCTGAAAAAGTAATGTGAAATAAATCATATTTACTGGTGGCATTTGGTCGTTTTAAATGTGGAAAGTTCTTTTACTGTTCTATACAATTAACTTCTTTGACCTTTTAATTCATGGCAAATCTAAACGATACTCGTTTCGCGGAAATATTACGCACACAAAGAATAATAATATTAAGTAATACCTGGTAATGCACTGTCCATTCTTGCTTCTCGTTCAGTTCTAAATATTCGGTTTCTATATTGTTTCCAGTTGACATTTTTATTTTTTTTTCGCTAATATACTATATGTATGTATAATATTACAACTACTAATTACATAAATTATTAAATTTTACTTAATAATAGACCCTAAAACATCACAGAATAGGAATGCGAGTACATAATTTTTCCCCTACGTTTTGTATTAAATAAATATCCTGGCGTCAACTCAACAAACCTCCACATTAATGCTACCGATTTATTGTGTATATGTGTCTGTGTTAGCACTCCATTTTTGAAAAGAGACGGAGGAATGACGTTGGACGTATTTCCAAGAAGGTTAGTCGCATGTTAGACGTAACGAAAAAGGGGAAAAAAAAGGAGGGAGAAATTTTCGTATTTTACCGAAACCAAC
>JAROYC020000007.1:2681323-2731783 GCA_029619255.2 Dynastes hyllus
GGATGGATTTATAATTTCAATTTGGTAGAATCTCCCTTCTTGAAGACAGGTACAATTCGTGCACGTTTCCATCTATCCGGAAAAGTGGAGGTCCTGATGGCAAGATTAATAATCTGGCAAAAAGGTACCCAAAAGGCATTACAAAAATTTCCCTAACACAGGAGCTCGGCCCAAAATCATCCCCCGGGTGGCCCTATCGGGAAAGGCACCCAAATTTTAACCAATTCGTCTTCTGTTGTCGGAACCAAACTAAACGATTGTAGTTGTGGAAGTTGGGCGGAGGGTGGGTCTTTGGGAAAAGTATAAACTTGAGAAAATACTGTTGAAAAAGCGTCAACAATTTGTTGAGGATCGTCGAGGGCTACTCCATCGAGCACCAATCTACCGGGTATGCGTGTGAGAAGACAAAATAAGGGGAAAAATGACATTAAATATATAGAACTGCAGAGAAAAATAGAGGTAAAGATAAGAGAAACTAAGGAAAAGTGGTTAACAGATCAATGCAAAGAAATAGAGGAATATGCTGGAAAATACGAAAAAACACACCCAAAGACGCTGATGGTCTCATTACAGACATCAAAGATAAACTTAGACGACGGAAAGGATACATAACAGAAGTCCTCAACGACAATCGAGGAACACGAGAAAAAAATACAAGAAGAAATAGGGCCAGAAATAGTAATGAACTAGAACACGCAATCAGAAATGCAAAAAAAGCGGAAAAGCAGTAGGCCCGGATGAGATACTCGCTGAGGTAATTAAATGCATTAGCAAGGAAACCCTGCATATACTCCTAATTCTTTTCAACACGATCTACAAAACAGGAGTAATTTCCCAAGAATGATTGTCGTCCACCTTTATCACACTACCAAAAACATTAAATGCGAGAGAATGATCCCAGTACAGAACAATATCATTGATAAGCCACACGCTCAAGATATTCCTGAAAATAATACACGGACGGCTATGTAGGAAACTAGAAGAAGATATAGACGATACTCAATTTGGTTTCCCGAAAGGGCTAGGAACGAGAGAAGCAGTTTTCGCTTTCAAGGTGCTCGCCCAAAAATGGTTAGATAGGAACCAGGATCTGTACGTCTGCTTCATTGATTTCGAGAAGGCATTCCATAGAGTACGACACGAAAAACTAGTAGAACTACTAAGAGAAAAGAATGTTGACAGCCGACATATATGAATTATAATTAACTTATACTGGAATCAAAGGACAACCGTAAGGATGAAGAACACTCATATAGAAAGTATATATGTAAAAAGAGGGGTTAGACAGGGATGCGTTCTGTCCCCATTATTATTTAACTTATACAGTGAAGCTATATTTCAGCAAACTTTATCAGAGAAAGAACACGGTATATCAATAAACGGACAAATTTTGGTGATAACTTTCTAGTGCTTAGGCTGAGAACTTTCAATTGTTTGTTACAAAAAGATATTTTCTTTAGGAACATTTTTTGTATCTTTGTAATTTTTGATAACTATTACGGTTTCTCCGGAAAAAAAAATAAAATCTGATCTGATGATATGCTTTTTTTGATGCGTAGGATGGGGGCCATGTTGAACAATTTCGATAACTTAAGACTATGTAGTTGCCACTAATAAAAGAATGCAATACATGCCATGCCATAGATTTTGTATTTTTTTGTTTATAATGTATTTAAGATTTTTCCGGGGGAAACAAATTTCATGTCTTGTACCAACTTAACGAAGCGACTTTGGATATAGGTAAGTTGGGTTAAATCTTCTTATTTTAATCCCAGGAGTCTATAGTTATGCTATGTCCCAACATTTTGGAGACAGCTTGTATAAAGAAGCTGGAAGCATTAAAAATGTGGTGTTACAGACGAATTTTAAAGATTCGGTGGATTCAACGTGTTACAAATGCCGAGGTAGTAAGACGTCTAAAAAAGGATCACCAAGTCATAAAGAGCATTAAAGTAAGAAAGCTGGAATATTTAGGCCATACTATCAGAGGTGAGAAGTATGAAAAACTTAGACTCATCATATAGAGAAAGGTCAAAGGTAAAAGAAGGATAGGAAGGAGCTCAGTAGACCTTTACAGATTTATGATGAGAACCAACCTCCGATAGGAGAAGGAACCATAAGAAGAAAATACATAAGAAACCCCAGGTAGCTATTGCGGTTCTGTTAAGGCGACGTTAAAAAAATGTGGGCTGGTCCATTGGATTCCCAATATCCCACACCAGACATTTATGCTCCATCTTCTTTGGAATTAGTTTCTCTGATCCAATGTGGATTTTCATACGGCTAATAATGTCAGTTATACCGGTTGACTATTCCGAAAAATGAAGGAAGGTAGTGCTACCTAGCGGTGATACATTACAAACAAATTACCACGAAATAGATGCCCGTAACATTTATAACAAAGTTTTTAGAACTTTAAAATCTGCATTCGTTCCCGAGATATCGCGCTCTATGATGATTATCTACAAGTCCAGAACGTTACGATCCTATATTTGCGCAAATAAATAAAGAAATGTTGGCTAATAAAGGCTATCATTATTATTAAATACCTGAATATTTGGTAATGGATTCCTCTGCGCAAAGATGCTATTCCTCACGTAAGACCCAGACCCCTCCAGCTCGATATCCATAGCTGTCGCCCTCGGGTTATTCTCGCCGATCCTCAAAGTGAACTTCAGCATCTGATTGTAAGAGGCTCTCTGGTCGCCGAGATACCTATCCGGTGCCAAGAAGTACACGAAGTCGTTTCCGGGAGCCGAAGCGCCGATACTGTTCGTCATGGCGTTGAATTGTATCGGAATCGATCTTCCTCTTTCGTCCACCGCGGTCCATCGTTCGCTACTCTTGCCGAAATTCGATTCTATCTGGTATTTCGAGTAGCCAGCGGCGTGCGAACACTCAGAGGAGTGACCGTAGCAGAAGCAGGGCGTGCAACCGAATTCGTTCTCGAAATCGAGATTGAAATAGCCAGGTTTGCATTCGCGACAACGTCTGCCTTCGACGTGGTCTTTGCAACTGCATACTCCACTGAAATATGGTGATGATTTTATTGAAATTATATAAAGTAATAGTAATAGTTGGAAAAGTTTCCAGCCTTACAGAGAAACAAGAATTTTTTTTTATCAAATACAGCTTTATTTCTCAATATAGTCTCGAACATATCAATGGCTGGTATTTGAAAGGTAGGGGCCTTATTAATGAGTTCGTGCAATGGAAATTAACGTGATATAAACCCTCGCCTGTCTCTACCGACCGACCTAAAGAAAGAGAAGGAGACCGTCCTCCACCAACACGGTCTTCTATCTTTTTCTTGCGAAGTATTGCCAGCCACTTCTGCAGCTTCCATTCTCCGAATTGCTCAAGGTGTGTAATAGAAAAATAGCCTCTTTACGTAGTAGATACGATTGTAGCTTCTACCTCTTTTCTTGTTCTTTATCCTTTTCCGGGGATTCTTTTCCTACACTACGTATGTACTTTCCATACGGTATGAACCTTAAATAAATTAAACCTTTCTAAAGAAGTGGTTTTCAACCTTAGTATTGGCGACCCAATTTTCAATCACAACTCTCATCGAAAAAAAATCACTGTAGTTTCATTTTCATAACTCAACTGGCGATGAAAATTTAATATCGTTGTTTTAGCGGAGTACAGGATCCAGTTGTTGCGATCACACCATTATTTCATCTCGTTTACGGCTGCATTTATCTTATCCAGTAATTCTTCCTGGTTGTTGGATGATACAAGCATAGATGTATTATCTGCAAAGTTGATTGTGGTGCCTGTTTTTATTGAGTTGTGAAGATCGTTGACAAAGAGGAAACATATAAAGGGTCTTCCAACGAGGATCTTTGTGGAGTGCCAAAACCCACATCAAGCTGCTCAGAATCCTCACCATTTGCGTTCACACACAAGCGCTTATTGGTCATGAAAGAAGTGATCAAGGTGTTAAGGTTGCCATGGATACCCAATGCGAAGAGCTTGTTACTGACGAATGCAGCATTAATTGTGTCGAAGGCTCTTGAAAGATCGAAAGCCAATCCGCTAACATAATTCCCTTTGTCTCTTCGGCGCGTCTCTGACGTCTCTTGGCATCACAAAAAATGGCTTGATTTTGTTTTTATGAAATAGGAAGGGGAATCTCAAGCTGGTTCGTCGAGCAGTTGCCGTGGTCGTCCACCTAGGGAAAAGATGGAGGATCTTTTTCACCGGCGCAATTGATTTTTGCAGAGGCTTCCAGTCAAAAGACAAGCGATAATATAAAACTGGGAAAACTAATTGGGGAAGCCCAAACTTCGCTTAAACGTGCAAAAGAAATTATGAAATCGTATAAATAAGGAGGAGCCCAAAACATATGAGTCTTTAACAGAGCATGAGGCGTTGGCGCTGTTTGTCAATGCAAAGAAAACACAAGTCCATTACTAAGCAGACGCTGCTAGAGCAAAAGGATGTAAAAGCAAGATGTTTCCCAGAAGACATTATTATAACAGGTACTTCAGCAGAACTGTCTTTACAAAGTCTATTAGATCATACTTCTAATCGGTTGGCTCTGATACAAAAAGAGGTTTTAAAAACCATTGATAAGCAATATTTTAATAAAATATTTTTAATTAGCAAATGGGGTTGTGATGGCAGTAGCGGTGAATAACTATAGAAACAAAAATTCGCAACCGAAGATCAAGACGTTAGCGACACTGACATATTTTTAATTTCTATTGTGCCGCTAGATTTGTACTACTTAGACAACAGACACACCAGACAGATATTGTGGCAAATCCCTAGACCTTCCTCAACAAGGATTTGCAGGCCTAATAAATTTATTTTTAAAAAGGATAGCTTAGATTTTGTAAGGGCGGAAGTGAAGAAGATGGAAGATCAAATAAAAAGATTGGAAGATACAAAAATGTATATTACCAACAATCAAGAGTTAACACTTTCACACCAACGGAAACTAACGATGATTGATGGAAAGGTTTGCAATTCATTGGCACTCTCTTAGTATTTTCTTTTTCACAATTAATTCTGTTATATTTTTTCTTTTTTTGTTACGAGTTACACAATTGCATATTTGTTAATATGTTTATTGGTTTAAATTCTATAAAGCAGTGGAGTTTTTATTTTTTTTGAATTTAGTAGTTCCGGTTTCCTAATTAGTGTGGAAAAGGCCCTATACTGGACGACTACTTGGACAGGGGGTCTACCATAAATAGTGCGAGGTACAGTGATTTGTTGGCGAATAAGCTGAAACCAGCAATTCGAACAAACGCCGTGGTCTACTCTCAGAGAATGTTTTGTTGTTTGCAAGACAACGCTAGTCCGTACACGGCCCATAACACCCTAGAAACTATCAACAGATTGGGTTTCGAGACCCTGGAACACCCTCCCCACAGCCCTGATCTCACCCCCTCACACTTTCATCTTTTTGGGCCGCTCAAGGAAGCTTTGAGAGGTCGTCGATTTGCCTCAGACACAGACATTCGGGATGCGATGCAAAAGTGGCTTCACGACCAGCCGAAAACCTTCTACCAGGAAGGCATACGGAAGCTTGTAGCTCGCTGGGCCAAGTGCATTGCTGAAGGTGGAGACTATATCGAAAAATAATCTGTTGTACCCCTATCTTTGTTTAATACAGTTGTAGAACTAAAAGTGTAAGTAACTTTTGACTTATCCGTTGAAGAATCTGGTTTAAAATTTGGAATACTGTTTGTTTTGCCTTAAAACTCACCTATATCAAATTTCATCTCAATGTCTTGATGGCAATTATTTTTGTCGCAGTTTGAGGTTCAATTTGTAACCTGATGTAGGGGAAATGTAAAGCTTACCTTAACGTATCGCAGTTCGGCGTGTTATTCCTCGATCCAGCTTCTAAACAACCGCAACTCTTGCAGCCCTGCGAGCTGAAGTCGTAATAGTTGACATCGCACCTATCACATTTATCGCCAGTAACACCGGGTTTGCATTGGCATCTACCTTCGCTATTACATTGGAGACTGCGAGATCCTTCTTTGTTGCAATTGCAGGCCACGCAATACTTATCTTCGCGCTGGTAATAGTTTTCCCGGCAACGCTCGCAATTCGGACCATCTCGGTTAGCTGTGCAGCCCATACAGTGACCGCCGTGACCGGTCTTCTCGTAGAGGTCCTTGTTGAAGAAGCAGTGATTGGAGAAACCGTTGCAGTTACACGCTGAAACGTCGAAGGAAAAAGATTACAGTGAAAAGTATTAATAAAATTAGAGGATTTAAATTTGAGTTGTGACTTGGCAAGTCATTGATGCCGGACAGGAAGTATGTGTTTTACTTAAATTGTTTTTAAATAATATAATTTATTTCAGTAGTCATTATCAATATCAACTATATACTCTTGGTATCCAGATTGGAACCGCGCCGTTGACGTAGCTTTTGCCGACGTTTCGTTCACACTCTTATGGGACATCTTTAGGGCTGCTACTGCACACTGACTGGGGACTATTCATTCCGGAGGGGTTTATATAGGGCTTGTTTCGGGTCAACGGAGCGAATGTTATGGATGGCGCTTGCTTGGAGGTTTGATAAGTTGGGATTTCCTCAAATTCTTGGGATGTTTGAAAATCTATTGATTCACTAATTTTTCGTCTATAATAGTAAGGGTTGCGAGATAAGATGCGGTAGAGTTAAAATGGATTTGGTGGCCAATTTCCAATCTATGCACAGCCAGCACGGACCC
The DNA here is from genome assembly GCA_029619255.2 of Dynastes hyllus. Taxonomy (NCBI): domain Eukaryota; kingdom Metazoa; phylum Arthropoda; class Insecta; order Coleoptera; family Scarabaeidae; genus Dynastes; species Dynastes hyllus. The sequence continues at coordinate 2,688,026 of JAROYC020000007.1, forward strand.
GGCTACAAGCAACAACCGCATGCAACGCTCGTGCTCAGTAACATGAGTGCTGACCGATCGCTTTGTTTCACCAATGTACACACTACCGCACGAACATGAAATCTGGTAGACACCAGGGGCTTCCAGATGATTGTGGTCTTTGATGGGAAAGTAGTCTGAGAGCTTGAAATTGGGTTTGAAGATGGTTTTTATGTTGTTCCTGAAGAGAATTTTGCTGATGCGATCGGTGACACCATGAATGTAGGGTAGATACGCTTGCTTACGGAAATTAGGGTTTGATGAGAGGACTTGCTGTGGAGAAGGGTTGGCGTAGCGATTAATGGTAGTTTCCTAGACTGTTGTGGTTCAGTTCTTGAGGAAGTGAATTGGTTTCAATAGGAAAATGGCACTTTGAATGAGAAAATTGATGACACCGTGGAAGGCCATTGAGATATCTATCCGTGTGCGTGGGGTTTTCCATAAATGGAATGTCCCAGCCCACCGTAAGGACGCCAATGTACGAGAACATCTAGGAAAGGAAGACAACCGTCCGATTCGGTCTCCATGGTGAAGCGTATGGAATCATGTTGGGAACGTGGATAGAAAATTGTTTAAAGATTCGCGTTCATGAGGCCAGATTACAAAGAAGTCATCAACGTATCTCTGTACCAACACTTTGGCCTAAGATTATAAGATAATAGGGCTTGTTGTCGGAACGCTTCCATAAAAATGTTGGCGACGACAGGAGACAGAGGAGATCCAACGTTGCGCCTGATATTTGCTCGTAGTATTTATCACGAAACTGGAAATGGGTAGAAGAAAGACAAGTTTCAACCAAGTCAGTCAGATCATCCGGTTGGTCATTGGAATGTTGGGAATTTTGGATGAAAGAGTCGCTGCATCCAGCGTAAGGTTTTAGAAGGTTAGAAAGGTAATTTGATAATATGTAAGTAGGGTTGCTGATATACTAACAGTTTTCGCGACATATCGCCGGTACCTAAATGAATTATCAATAACCAGTCCTAAATTTTTTGCTTCGGAAGACAAGGGAACTGTAGAACCCTTAATAGAAATAATCATATTATCTTTAACTCCATCCATACGGCTCGATCTGCCTAAGAGGACAGCCAGGGTGTTAGAAGGTTTAAGTTTCAGGGAATGACTTCGCAAAATTATTAACCTTAGTTATTGTTTCAATGACGTCATCTGCATTCAATGAGGTGTATAGATGGGTATCATCCGCGTACACCTTCAGTTCAGTATACTTGATACTTTTGTGTAAAAAGGACGTATAAATTGAGAATAATTGCGGACTCATTATCGAAAGACAATCCTCGTACTTTACCAATATTTCGTTTAGTGGGTGACAAAGACGATATTATAATCTGTATGTTTCTCTCAAAGTAAAGTCGGTCTATTCCAACCTATAGAGGTTAGAGGCAACCAAATTCCAATTCCGATATAACCACTTAAAACCAACACGTAACCGGAGGACAGTGTGCGATATCTTTATCATCAGCGCAGGCCTCGAATTACTATTGTCTCACGTTCTAACCCAATCCAACAACGTATAGGCCTTCTATGCCCGACATTCACGTCTTAACTTTGACATTTTCTTTAAGTCGGTAGAAAGCTAAGGCGTATGTGTGTAATTCCCTTTAGATACCGAAACGGCTTGAACAGCATGTATCGTCCCATTCGGATCCTCTCCCCTTTATCTGTTTAAGCATCTACGGACTATCTGGCGTATTTATGACGGCTGTAGTGGTCCCTAACACGATTCGGACTGTAATCCGGCTGATTTAGTCGCGGGTCGCGCTTATAGTCGTGGAAGACGTTTATTATACACCGGCCTTCACAGAAATGATATCGCATTCCGCTTCGGTTGTAAGGAATTTGGTAACTGCTTCGTAATAACTCGGTAGATTTCGACAATTTATTATATCTACTTTTATTCAAGGGGGGTTTTACTAATCTAGTAATTAGGAAGTTAATCGCGGTCATTTTGTGTTTTCCACATTGGTGGTGGTTAGAATCCGTCATAATGTGATAATAATCTATTAGTGTTGGTTTATTTTTTTACAAATGCCTATTTTGTTTTTAAAAAACCTTAAATTGATTAAGAACGCTGCAAGAATTAGACGCTTACGGAACCATTTATATGAAAAAGAATACAAATCTGTTAAACAGGGAAAGACGTCCACTTAGCCACTTAGCTTTGATTGATTTATTCATGACATGTTGAATCTGTTTTTATTGATTTACTCATAACATGATGAAACTGTAGAAACGTCATTTACGCAGATGGAAATTAAGGAATGAAAAGATATCGATGAGCAGTTGTTATCGATCTTTGTGGATGACAATTCAGCTGAATATGATGAATATGACCCTATAAAAAAATGTAATGAAACATCAGGACCTACATAGTAACGTGTTATAATGTTTGCTTATAGTGGGTAGAAGAAAATGATGTAGGTTCGACTGAGATGATTTTTTTAAGAATTCCAAGTTTCGACAGCAAAAAATTTCTATTCTAGAAGTGATATTGTACGGATAAATTTTATGTTGTGCTACATTTGATGATTCGATCCTTCCGTAGCGGCAATGCGCTATGTGTTCTTCGAATCTGGTGCCTATAACCTTTGTCGTTTATCCAGTATAGGCTTTACCGCAGTCATCCGACTTGTCATTCATATCTGGTCTATCTTTCGGATTGCCAAAAAGGTTTGTGAATGTATTTCGTGAAATGAAACATAGATCATGTTTTATTAATTTAAGCATGTGATTAAAGTAAGCACTGGTAAACCGTATTTTTAGAAAACGTCTCCACTATATATGTTAAATATAAACAAAAATGTGTTATATAAATTTCCTTTTAATTTTTTTTTAAATTGACCGCTGAAATAAATAAGGCTTGACAGTGTTTAACCGCTGTCCACTGCAGAAGCCAGCCCTTACGATACGTTGTATACGTACGGAGCGGCTCCGCTAATGATGTCGCTTTTTGGCGTCTCACGGTTGGACGCCGAACGACCGTTTGCATTCCAAAAAAGGGATCGTCCTCGCGAAGAGAACGCGCCTCGTTATATTTCGCTTATATAGAAGTGATTGTTTTCGTTCGAAGATTGAAATAGTGGCTCTCGCTAATGAACTGGAAGAAAAACGACGTTCGTTAACTGAACAGGATTATCAGAAGAAAAGAAAACGAGCAATGGCACGAAAAATGTCTTGGTTGTTTTTATTTTTCTTTTGTATTTGCGGCGTCTTTCGCAAGTTGAGCTTACAAGGGAACACAGTTAAGTGTTTCTCACCGATTTAAACGACACTTTGTGGGGTCATAGAATGATGTGGTGTAACAACAACGGTAACTTTCTTACACAAGCCCACGATAAAAAAGTTTTTTTATTAATTTTACCTAATTCTTATGTTTTTGGATATGCTGAGTCCGAAAATAATAATAAAAAAGTTGTATCACCCACAAATTTTTCACATTTTAATATTCAAAACGCGAAAATTTTTTATCTTTCAAATGTAACGTATAACGTAATACGTTGGCAGTAAAATCAAATGTTATTAGGTTGGCAGTTCTGGTAAATGGGACAGTTGTTTGCTTTCTTCCAATCAGTATAACCTCACGTTTCAGTGTTTGGCCCATGTGCTCTAAGTTTGTTAAGTACTTATTTATTAATGAAGGGAAATAAAAAGCAGGTCCAATTTTCTCACAAATTCAGGCCAGCTATGGGGACCACCATGAAAGAAAACAAGCAAATATACATAAGTGACCAGAAAATTGAAAAGATAATTGTAAAATTGCACCATAGCGACATGTCAACCAACTTATTTATTGATCTGTGCTCTAAGTATGGCTAGCCGTGGTTGTAAAAACTATTCTAACACTTTTTGTTATATGTGGTGATTTTGTAGTTAAAAAACATCAAAGAAACATTACTGACTTTGTAAAAAATGTATACTTTGCATATTTTGGTGTAAAAATCGGTGATCAAGAAAAATGCTGGGCTCCTCACAAGGTATGTTATGTTTGTGTCGAGGATCTTACGAAATGGTCTAAAAAAGAAAAGAAAGGTTTTAGATTTGCAGTACCCATTGAACTACCAATGGAGAAAGATTTACTACACAGGCTTTTAAACCTGATTGCGGGAACTAACCTGTTAAAGTAAAACAAAACCGAAGCAGGAATAATACAATAGGCTATTAAGCTTCAGTGTTAGGGATGTAAAGACCAGCCCTGCTTTGGTAGGAAAATCAATCAATCAACCCATGGTATGGAGAGAGCAAAAAAATCATTCAAATGATTATTTTTGTAGCATTGATGTTTCTGGGTATAATTCCAAAAATAAGAAAGTAATTGTTTACTCTAACCTTAATTAAGCTATTCGGCCGGTAGGACATGGGTCGGGACTTCCTGTCCCTGAGCCACCTCAGTCTATTGATCACGTTTTACAGTCCAGCGAATCTGATGAAAGTCGACCGGGTGATGATGAGTTCCAATGTTCTCCAGAAAATTTAAAACCGCAGTTGTTTGCACAAGCTGAGTTAAATGATTTAGTGAGAGATTCGGGTTTGACTAAGGAAAAAGCAGAATTGCTTGGTTCTGGGCCGAAAGAAAAACATTTATTGGCATTTGGAACATCTATTTACCAGTACAGAACAAGAGGTCAACAGTTTCCTCAGTTTTTCAAGCAGGAAGAGGATTTTGTTTACTGCCATGATATTGGTAGTCTAATGAACGAATTTGGCATTGAGTACAAGAAGGCAGATTGGAGGCTTTTTATAGACTCATCAGAAACTAGTCTAAAAGCTGTTCTATTACACAATGGAAATACTTATGCTTCACTGCCTGTTGTTCCTTCAATCCATATGACGGGAACTTACGAAAATCTTAACATGATTTTACAAAAAATTAACTATCCGGCTCACGATCGGATACTATGTGGGGATTTGAAAGTTGTTTGCATGTGGCGTGGGGAGATATATCGTGATTCGGTTCGTGGAGAATGGCAACATATACTTGAGAGGTGAAAAACAATAGCGAGGGAGAAGGACAGATACGGAACCGCGCTGATGACGCTGGGTAGGCAAAAACATGTTCGCGGGTTTACACTGTCCTTTTTCCCTCGCTTTGTTTTTTGTGGGAAATGACTCCACCAATACCATGAGCTATATTAGTATTAATTTTTTGGTTATATCTGAAGATGTTTTTAATAATACTCTAATAATATGTAGAACAACACTATGACTTGAGCATCACAGCAATGGCTAACTTTTTTGATAGGTGGGTTAAAGTTAAATTAAATTTTATATTCCAACTGAACGCGGGTCGCTTATATTTAGTAATTAAAAAAGTAGAAAGTGTACATATGTAAATTAGTAGGCGTCGCGATTAGATTTGCAGACAGTGTACTTCACACGTTGCTAAGATTGGTATGCGTACAGGGCAGCGCCATCGAGGAGTTCGATTGCCGTCTGGGAAGTCTCCCACGGTCTACCTATCGGCTTGACCGCCTACGCTTGAAAACGAGGATATAATGTTGGGTTTTTAATGGTTCGCGATTGACTGCATATCGAGTGTCTGTAATTCACAAATGAACTGCTACGGAGAATACGCACATAATGCAGACAGGATGGGTTATAGCTTATTATTTGCAGAAAGCACAACAATACTTATAGATAATCATGGAATGTCAGAAATTTTTGGGTTTGCTTTTTCTACATTTAAATTTGTGTTGATTTTGACCTTCTCAATATAGTGGGTGAGCGGTTAATGAATATAATCTGTTCCACAACTATGTCCATTACACGAAGTGTTCTTTAACTAATAGTTGATTTGCCAAAGACTTGGGCTGTTTTTCTTTTATGGCAAACAGTTTTATGTTTAAAGAAATTAGAATTAAAATCATAGGATTATAGGAATGAGAATTGGATACCCCTGGAAAGACACCACCAACAAATAAATGCTATGGAAATGAAATACCTCAGAAGGATAGCCGGGAAAACAAAATACGAAGAATAAGGAACATACAAATAAGGCAGATGACACAGCAAGAACCAATTAGGATCAAACTAGAAAATAGACAATTAAATTGGTTTGGTGATTGAGGCAGGAAGGATGGGAATGAGAAAGCGGGGCAGGCCAAGAAGGAATAAAGGAAATAGGTGCAGAACGCGGAAAAACCCTGGGTGAGATGAAAATATGCGTAAGGGACCGGAAGGGATGGAAAGCATGGATAAGGGAGACGAATAATATGCATTCGATCCGACGCTGTAAAAGGCACAAGGAATACGAAGAAGCAGATTTTCATAATTCACCGACGGAAGCCAAATATATTAGTTTTATATCTGTTTGTCAGGTAAAACTGTTTGCCAAAAAAAAAAAATAGTTTAAATTCAAATAAATGTATGAAACCCTTGTAGCGCATTCTCATCATGGGTGGGCACCATCCCCGTTTACGGTATATATGTTTGCTGCGTCCATCGTATAGGAAATTTACTTTAATGATGATTTTTTGATTTCATAAATATACATTTATATATTTTCAAAGTAAAAGAGATAAAATAATCATAGCAACGACCGCGGGGCAGTATAACAAGTACCGATTGATAAAAGAAATATTTAATTAAACGTAGTCCCATTTGGTTTGCATCCGTGGTTCCCCGGTGTTAGTATTGTTTGGTTACCATGATAACAGTGAACAAAAGATAGTAACGTTGACGTTGTTAAACTATTGATTCAAAATGTTGAGTCGAAGTAGTTGTTAGCAGTCAAAGGCGAGCCTTGCATATGGAAATTACATCCAAATGGTTTTTGGTGTTAATACTATTTGGTTACCATCGCAACAGTAAACGAAGCATGTATCACGTAATCCGACGCTTTGCCCAATAACAACATTAACGTTTTCAGCAATGAAGGGTCATATCTACATATCACTTCTACTTACGAATATACATATATACATATATTGAAATGTTTTAAAAATTGTAAATTGTTGAAAAATTTTAATTTGTTGCAAATTAATTGATTAATTATATAAACTGAGGGTTCGGAAGTGTTTTTAAACACTTTTTCAGAAAAATAAACGAGTTTTACGATGATAAACTTTCTGTTTGCATTACATTTACTGGAAAACCGTCTATTTTTCATCACCAACCTTCACTTCTATCATGAATTTCTATTACAATTCGAAATATCAACACTTGAAACTGGAAACGCGAGTTAACTCGATGAAAGCTTGACTAGATGTGAAAAAATCAATTGGCGTCCCTTTTCTCCTTTATTTTAATCGCGATGGCGATTGTTTCATCCACAGCAAATTTTGATAATTCCTTTCCACATATAATTTAACGATGAATTTTGATGAATAAACTTATTTTTAGAAGTAGCATGAAGGAATGAATGGACTGACGCGACAGAACGACTGAAACTATAGTATTCTATGCCTAAAATTTCAATGACAACTATCCAATAATGAATTTCACTAACGTTGTAAACAGAAACATTACGATAGATATTTAATTTACGAAATTATGCTCGAAATACCCTTGAATTTACACCGTTTGTAGCAGGAAGATATTCCTGAAAGAAAATGCTGACGCTGATGTTCTTCGGCGATGGAGAGAGATGTGGTCGGTTTGTGCTATCGCGGACTGGAGGTAGTCCAGCAACGCCAGCTTACTACTGTAGAAGTTCTTATCTTTATTTTTATAGAAATATATTCTTAAACCATTGTTTTGAGATTTAGAGTTTTATTTCTTAAATTATGCTTCCGAACAATTTGAGTTTCTAACATTCCATTGATTTTCAAGATTTACGAAATGAAAAAATTGTACAGAAGAGGAGTTTTGTCCGAGTTACCCCCGCATTTGTCGTTGGCTAGACTTAAGTTAAATATTTAGTACCCACACTCAGAAAATCGTAGGCTCGGAGAGGAATAAAGGCTGTCGAAAAAGAGTTAATATCCGCCAGAAAGAATTTCACGTTGGACGGGTGGCTATACTGAATACACTATACATGCTCGAATGACAGCTGCGTTTGATGAAAATATCACCACTTCAATATATATACGAGCCTAGTAGATCCATGGCTTGGTCGATTTTTCTTCTCCATTCTCTCTTGTTTAATGCTCTTTCTTTCCATCTAGTGATCTTCAGCTGCTCTAGATCATTTTATTTATTCCACCATCTCGTCCTCGGTCTCCTCTCCTTTTCCTGCCACCAATTGTTCTCTGCATCACGGACTTCGGTAATCTAGTTTCTAGCATCCTCCCAACATGTCCCAACCAGCGAAGATGATGGGATATCATGACAACGTTAGGTTCTCCATATATCTCCTCCACTTCTTGGTTTGCCCTTTTTATCGATACCCCGTCCACCATTTTACCTCGACAAAATCTTGCGTAATACTTCCCTTTCCCATACTTTAACACAGTTTTGTTCTGATCCGCACCTCACATGCATATGTCACTATTGGGCATATCACTGTCTTATAAATTCTCACCTTTGTTTTTCTTGAGATATTCTCACTTCTTAGTACACCTAGTGCATGGATGCATTTATTTCCTGCCATTGATTTTGTCTATATCTCGGTCTTTATAATAATAATAATAATAATAATTCATGCCTTCACATACCCCAACAGCTTTCGCCAATTACAGGGGGCATCGGCCAGCCATGAGATATTATTACGCCTGCGCCCGTAGAGCGTCTTAAGATGTTCACCCTCAGCATTCGCCAAATTTGTAGTAAGGAAAACCTTACTCTGAGAATGGCGCGTTAGACACAGTGCCACCAGTCCCTGTATCTCCCTGTATCAGTCCCTATATCTTTGGTTTAAGTGTAAATACAGTTCCCAGGTACGTGAATCTGTCTACTTCTTCAAAATTATATATGTGTGTACGGTTAGGTGTTGTTGAATTCTTGACCTGTCCATGACATAAACTTTGTTTGTTCTCATTTATCGGTAGTCTAATTTTTCCTGCTTTATCTTCTAGTCTCCTTACTACTTCTTTGCTTCGGGGTACGGCTACTAAATCGGCAGCAGAGGTCCAGGCATTGATGTTTCCTTTGGTATAGTAGTCCCGTTACTTTGAAAAATGGAGGGGATAAATATGGTGATTGTCGAGAAATTTGCACCAAGAAAGAAGATGGCGTTTGAAAATCAAAATAGCTCTTTAATAGAATTAGAAAGCAGTGCTAATATGCAGATGAAGAAAATATCTTCCAGGACTGTGAACCCAAGGGAATTTTTGAAAAAAGAAATCTAAAAATTATTTCTGGATTGTACGTAAAATATTCCTAGAGCTGTAGACTTATTTTTATTGTCGTGTGGAAGATTTTAACCTAGAAATTATCAAAGAGAAAACCCATCCACATATATTATAGATACATGTATGTAAGCTCGTGTAAAGCCGTCTGGTAGATTTAAGGGTATTTGCCGAAAACATTACCAGTATCGCATTTGAAGTCCGACCATATACCGACTGGTAATAATTAGAATGGTTATATACCAGCTCCTAATAGTCCTAATTTCTTATACGGAGATGGGACATTATCGAGGAGCAAACAGGTTATGGGTGCTCGTTCTTAAAACTTACAATTTCATTTAGCGTACGCTTTTACTACGTATAATAAGTTAGTTAGAGCACGATCTCTTTTGTATGTAGCAGCTTAAAAGCGTCAAACGTGGACTAAGTAATGAGGACTAAAAAAATGAAGGTCGAACATTGTATTAAATCGCCGTTGTCCTCAGAACGCTAATGGAATAAGAACTGTACGAAGGTATTTGTTCATTCTAACAACTCTGGACCCATAGAAGTAGAACCGGTTGTTTAGCGCTTGCTTGGTAATTTATTTAGCAAATTACCATTCAGGGATAACAATTAAGCGTATAGATTGTCCAAGAAGTCATTATGTTTGCTTCTATGTGCGCAAGTTACGTAATTACTTTAATATTTAATAGCTTCTTTCTTCGAATGCGGTAATAGACCGTAAAAGAAGAACGATTTAATATTTTATGCATTTTATATCTTAGATAAACATTTTAACGCAATGCAACATTGTAGTTGTGCTTAATAAGCTTGTAGTTCTTACATAAAACTACTATACAAGGTGTTTTCTTTATTTATTACTAAAACGAGGTAATGTCTCTGCGCTACACAGGCGTGCGGTTCTTTCAGTAAGTACAATACCAACAAATAAGTAATAAATCGAAAAATAATAACAGAAAAGATATGAAATACTCACCCCCTTAAGCAGCGTTATTATTGGCGGATTGCATCGGAATTACCCAACGTTAAAAGTAGAAGCACCATTATCAGTATTATCACCCACTGGATAAAAGTCGTCAAAAGCATTAAATATATTTCCACAGCTGTCTCGTTCAACGATGTTCGCCGTGGTGAAAAAAAGTGTTTATATCTTGAAAAAGATCGTTCGACATCTACGGATGTAGTACATGCATGATTAAGACACTCTTTGAATTTAGTTAATGGATTAGTCGTACTTCGTCCACTATTTGCAGTGACTCCACTAACGACAACGCTCTATTTTGTAATTGTTCTATTGTGGGTAAACTTCGGGTGGACGTTGTCGAATAGTTCCTGCCACAAGATGTAAACCATGCGCTTTACACGTAACGTTCGAGAAGAGAACGGCCTACCGAACGCATTGTCACGGCACCATCGCTCATAAACATCAACACTTGACGTTGTGAGACTTTTGAGTTTTCTCTTTTAGGCTTGTTCACATTACATATTTTAAATTAATAATTATATATTTACAACGAATAATACGTAACACAAAACACAACACACGCTCTCGTTTCCCATACTGAACGAAAAATAAACAAGCGGTCGCTGAGAAAGCGAGAATCGATTTTTGCACACAGCTCGCTATTCCGGTGAAACGCCTATGTTTCGCAGGGACCATTACCTCGCACTAATTATCTTAGTATACTAAATTTATAACAAACGATTTTCTGTTGTCATTCATGGAAACGCAATATCATAATTTCTTATAAACCTAAAATGTTTATATTAGACAGAGAAAGTGTCATTTGCGAGAGAATCGAAGTGGGGACGCCAACCAGTTGGCAAACGGTTCTAAATCAGTCTTAAAACAAAATTATTATCAACCCAATCCGGTATAATATAGAATCTTACGTAAGAGCCACCTTAGATCAATTGGCGAGCTATACAAAACGTGTTCCAATTATTTCCGCGCACTGCTTTTTTCTTCTCTCGCTACGAAGAGGCATTATAAGCAGCAATGCGAGCTCATTAGCGAATGAAATGCCGTATAAGGTAAGGTAACGAACAGCCACATGGCGCCGTCAGACGATGTTATTATTCTAGAAGACAATCTATATATTTCGGTAGTTTTAGATACCTTCGTATATGGCAAACGCTTTGTAGCCGTACGATGAGTAAAAACGTAAAAATATTTCTTAAAATGGCAGTGTTTTATGTAAAATTTGACACTTGCCAGGTGGATATTTCTCATCATTGCACACTTATAATTTAGATATTTTGGAATAGAAATCAAAACGATCCGAACGATGATCCCTGATTTGAACAACGCGGGTTCATATCCCGGCCAGGACGGTTGATTTTTAATTAAGGGAGTCAATACGATGTTTGGCACGTTAAAAATCCCTACCGGAGGTTGGAACACTTCTCGATTCGCCAAAATTCCAGTAGGGTTGGTTATAATGATCACAGTAATTCATGCCTAGAATTGCGAAGTGCATTCCGTAACATGACGCTTTGCCTAATAGTACAACAACAACAATATTGGTGATCAATTTAATTGTTGTTCAGGATATACCAAAAAGGAATTCCTCATTAGATTTGGGAGAAAGAATAGGAATTGTCATATAAGAAAATTAAACGATGACGACATTATTTATTCAAAAACAATGATTGACGATAAAATTGAATTAAATCGTCGAAAAATGTCATATGGCTTTTCGCATAATTTATTCTTTATTTTCCGACATTCAATGTTAGTGACATTTGCTACACACTAAAGAAGCTGCAAACGCCGAAAAAGATATGTCTTCAAAATATTTATATCTAAGATCTGAGAAAATACACTAATTAAAAAGGTTATGACTTCCAGGAAGTTACCTAAAAATACTCGTGTGGAGATCTATGGTTCTTGTGAAAAAATATTTTAGGACTTTTAGGTTTTGTTTCTGGAGGATGATTGTTGACAATCGTTTGAAGTTTTAATCAATCTGTAAGTCTACAATATTAAGTGAAATTATTATACAGTGTCATCTATAAAGTACGCACCATATGGGAAATTTCTTTATTGTAACATACACATTTCAAATCTTACAACATCGTTAGTTGCATTTGTAATATGCTCCGGCTTCGTAGCCCCCACGCAATTAATAATTAGAGTTTTTAAATGTTCTCTATCCCTAAAAGAATGGTGTCTATAAACATTTTTCTTCAAGTAACCCCAAAAGAAAAAATACATTGGGGTTAAATCTGGTGAGCATGCTGGCATAGGAAATTCTGAATAAAATTTGTCTTATTCTTACGTTACAATGAAAGGTCGCTCCATCTAACTAATACCAAATTCTATCTCTTTGTCTACGTGGCAATAAATAGAGTTTGTTAAAAAGATTTGCAAATGTCAGATATTCTTTTTCCTCATCTGGACACTCTTGATTTTCAGTTATAGACCGAACCTTTTGTAAATCGGGATTTTTCGTTAAAATTGCACCAAATTTTTGAGCAACATCGACTCCTATAGTGTTCGTCAAGTTTTCTAGAGCAGCTTGTAAATTGTTTATGCAATTTAATGCGTCTCGTGCAGATAAGTGAAGTTTTCTAATTGCTCAACAACTTGTGCAACTTCAGAATAGTTCATGGAATTTTCATCTACTTGTTGTTGAACGTCCGAATTGGAAAATACTTGCTGACTATCTCGAACTGCTGCAGAATCATTTGAATCAAGTTTCAAAATGACATTTTCCACTTGTGAAAAATATTTCTGATAGTAAGATACTGCCTGGAGCCATGTTCCCCATTGCGTTATTACAGGCTGAGGTGGTGGTGGTAATTTCGGACACAATTGTTTGAATACATGGATGTGTTCGGGAGATTTGATGAATACTTTTTTGGTAGATGCTATTAACTTATCCACCATGGGATACTTCTTTCGAATGGTTTCTGCTACGAGGTGACATGCGTGTATGAAGCATGTTATGTGAAGAAGGTCGGAAAGCATATTTTCACATCTAACAACTCTCAGCATTGTTGCGGCTCCGTCAGTAACGAACATTGTGACTTGGGTTCCTTGTACAAAATTCTCTCAACGAATCTTTAATTATCTTGACAACGGTTTCTGCATTAGTTTTCTGAATCCTTTTACTGGATAACAACAATGAAGCTGGTGGACCACCACTTTTATAGGACGGCCCACAACATGAATGACGCTGTGTTTCTGAGCATCAGTTGTTTCATCCACACATAGGCAGATTTTCTTATTTCTCAACTCGTCTTTTATACATTCCTTTACTATACTTTGCACACGTGCCAAATTGTATCGTAGTTGCATAGATGTTGGCAGCTTCCATGAGGGAACATACTTAGTCAAAAAAAGGCGAAAGTGTTCATTAGATACTAGATGTTGTGGGATGTTGCACACACTTAACATAAAAATAAAATCATATAAAAATTGCCAGTATGGAATACTGTTTCTTAAATTCAATACTGACGTTTACTTTTACAACGTTTTGTACATTCAAACCTATCGCGACTTAGTAATCCCCTATTGCATATTGTGCAATGAATATCGGACTTCTATATTCTAATCCAGGAAATGCCCGAGATATTTATTCACATTCGAAGGGAACGTTACACTCTTTGGGCGTCCCATCTCCGCGTACTTATTTGGCGTGCAGCGTATACGGTGTACTGTCGCTTTGAACTCTCTCGCGGTATTGTCGAGATCGACTACGAGTTGAAAATTATCCCTACCCACGCCGCTACCGCTACGCTACTGCCATCCAGTACCACCTTTTTAACAAACTCTAGTAATAAATCTTCTTGCAAAAATTTCAACAAATATCGGCTGGCAGTGAGGTTCTCATCAGAGAAGAAGGGCCCAATCACAGTGTTGTTTAACAATTTACACCTTAAACGAGTATTGGTCTTTGTATTCTATACACAGTAAAATAAGGATTTTCTGTAGCCTACCACCTACAGTTCTGTGAACTCACTACTCCATTTGCTGAAAGTGCTGCTTCATCGGTTCCTAAAATATTTATAGGAAACCGTACATTTTGTTCATACTCTCTTTGAAACCAGGCAGAACTCAAATATTCAAAGTATTTATGAATTTTGATTTAAAAGCTTTAAATTTATTTCTTTTAAGGATTCTATGTACAGTAGTACACCGCATATAGCAAGAGGTGCTGATGTCTGTTTACTTGATGTTTTACCATTTTCCACCATTGTTACATTGTAAACATACCTGCTCTTCCCCCTCTGTAGTTACCTTTGAAGCATTGTGAGATTTTTTGAAATCGTTGTTAACACTGCTCGTTTCTTTAAATTTATTTAAAATACGCGTTACTGTAGTTTGATTTACAGCGCGATTAGGATGCCTGACGTTAAACATTTCTGCAACTTTCCTGCGTGAAGTGTTTTCCCCACACAATAAAATAATCTCTTAACTGTTTCTTCCTTATTATCAAACAGTGACAAAAACAATAACTACCAAATACATGTTTATCAAATACGAGTACCTTCTGTGAAATATTCATGTGTTGTCAAAGTCATCTTTTAAAAAGACTATTTTTGGCAGAAAAACTTCCGCAAAACAAATGTAAATTTGTGTTGAGAAATTGTGAATTTTTCACCACTAAATGTTCTTTTCTCATTGAGCAATTTTAAATTTATAAAACCAACTTTGCGCCAAAAAATTCTTAGGATTGTCGTATTTTTTAAAAATCTCCCGGCGATCGATGCCGCGAAATGTACACATAAAGAGTATTAATAAACTATGAAGTGAGTTTTTTCTTTGATTGAGCGGATTGGTTCCTTTTTTATTTTTAAACTAAACACCTATACGTTAAACCATTCGTCCTTACATTTGTGATACACTTTTCTAAACTATCTCCTTCCTACGTATTACCTCTACTCCAACATAAAATATAAACGAACTTGATTGCTATCCAACGGAACGTAGCCAAAATAAAATCATGCACCCTACCGTTCGCGAAAGCAATAAAAACTTTTGCCTTATACCTTTCAAAATTAGAAAGGGTGAATGGTGTATGGGTTGCGTGACTGAAGTGCTATTTCTGAATCAGTTTTAGGAATGGGAGTGCAAACAATCGTGAGAAATTAATGCCGTTGTATTGTAAAGTATTTTAACTTTATTTCCTTGAAAACGTATCGCCTGAATTTCATCAAATTTTGTTGAGTTCTAAGGTGTATTTGGGAAAACATAAAGGAAGGGAAGTATTTCGTAAAATTCAGTTATATTATTCAATGTTGTCTTCTTTTTATGCCTACACAACTTCTTTTTCAAAAGAAGATCCTTTATATCCCGTCGAATTACCCCAGAAGATAATACCGTACCTCAGACGTGAATAGATATTCGTATGATAAGTAACCATTGAGATTGGAAGACCAACACTTCGAGAGATGATCCTTAACACTACACACTGTTTCCGAAGTGTATTCGGTATGCGATTTCCAGGACAGTTCGGAATCCAACATCCACCTCAGAAAGAGAAGAAGACGAAACACTGACTGTTTGTGTTTTAGGAGTATTCACGAACTTAGTTTTTTTAGCGTTTAACTGTAAGTTCTGATATTCAAACCAATTCCGTAGTGCTGTTAAATTATTTTCAAGTTTCTCCGTCATCATCGGTATCATGGTTACGAAGTCAGGTATCATTTCTGAGAGAGGTCGTTAATACAGGGTGCGTCAAAGGAACCTGACGAGTTTTAATGTGTAACTACAAATGTATTTTCCAATATGTTTATTTTCACATACAAGTATTCGAAAGTATATAACATGCCATTTTATTTATGGAAAATAATTTCGCTCAAATGACGTCCTTCACTGCGGACACACTGTTCCAAACGGTTTCGCAAATTCCCCATTACGCGTTGTAGCGTACCCATCGGAATTGCGGTAATTTCATTGCGAATGTTTTCTTTCAATTCTTCAATGGTCCTTGGTCTCGTTAAATACACCTTACTCTTAAGATAACCCCATAACCAATAGTCACAAGCCGTGAGGTCGGGAGACCTTGCCGGCCAAGGAACATCTCCATTCCGCGAAATGACTTTTCTCGGAAACATTTCTCGCAGTCGAGCCATTGACGCTCGTGCTGTATGCGCTGTGGCGCCATCTTGTTGGAACCATACAGTATTTAAATCGATGTTCCGTCGACGAAGCTCTGGTTCTAAAAATGTGTTTAACATTTCCACATAACGTTGCGAATTGACTGTGACATGATTTCCTGCATCGTCCTCAAAAAAATAGGGGCCAATTATACCGAATCGCCCCACTCCGCACCAAACGGTAACCTTGCGACTATGAAGCGGTCGTTGATGGAGTTCTTTGGGATTTTCTGAACACCAGTAGCGAAAATTCTGCTTATTTACGGAGCCTGATAACTCGAAATGCGCCTCATCAGACATAATTAAGCCACCTAAATCATTTTCACCAAAAAGTTCCAGAAGTTGATTGCAACAATTCAAACGGTTTAAAAAGTCTTCAGTTGTCAGTTCTTGAACAATTACTAATTTGTAAGGGTGATAATGTAAATCCTTATGCAAAATACGCCGTACTGTACTTTCGGAAAGTCCTAGAGTTATTGCTTGTCGCCTTGCTGAACGACGTGGACTTCGCTGAACCGCTGTTCGCACCCTCTCAATATTTGCTGGAGTCCGAACTGTTCGACGCATTCCTGGCGGCTTATCTTTCATTGCTGATGCAGATCGACGAAAATTTTCAACCCATAACTTAATTGTGTTACGGCATGGAACAGAACCGTGACGTCCAATATTGAAGCGCGCACGAAATAAACGTTGTGTACTGACAACCGAGTCGTGATTTTTAAAATACGCCTCGAGAACGAATGCGCGATGTTCACTCGTCCACAGCTCCATGACTACTAAAATGGCATCTACTACCGATGTCATTCCCACTGTAACCGCTGTTCTACGTACTATAACGGCTTTGTACTATTCATTATAAAAACGTCAGGTTCCTTTGCCGCACCCTGTATATAGCAGGAACAATAAAGGGCCAAGAATAGAACCCTGTGGTACTCTATTCGACACAGTCATCCATTCTGACCTCGCTTGATAAGCCACCATATACTGACGTCGATTTGATAGATATGAATTGATCCAATATAGCAGCGGTCCTCGAAATCCTATTATCTGCAACTTCTCTAGCAATTCTTGATGGTTTATACGATCAAAAGCTTCTGATAGATCCATAAACCTACTCAACGTGATTTCTCCTCTTTCCAGACTAGAAACAATCTCCTCTAACAGTTGAAACATGGCGCGAGACGTAGATCTTCCTTTGACGTAACCATTTTGTAAATAATTCAGTATTTCATGTTTTTCTATAAAGTTTTGAATTTCGCCGTACATGATTTTTTTTTGAAATATTCAAATACTCAGTCAAAGGAACTGCCAGGGCTTCTTTGCAACACTTCAGAACAGCTGTAGATACATAATCTGCTCCAATAGCTGTTGTGTTCTTTAAACTATTCACCACATTTATCGCCTCCATCTCATTTATGGGGATATAACAGAATTGTTTGAGATATGCATTTAAGTCTATGTTGAATCGTTCCTTTTTCCCTGTTTATTTAATCCCATTAAGTCAAATGCTATCTTTCCTTCTTTTCCTTGAATTGCGTTTACAACCTCCTATGTTCCTTTCGCTATGTTCCTTTTTCGATTGCTCAATTTTGTTACGCCCACTACCTCATATAATTGACGGTTTATTTTTGATAGTGTTTTTATTCGATCTGTCAGCAACTAATTTTTTATTTTTGTATTCTGTTACAATTTTTTTAATGAATAGTTCTCTAATATAGTTGACAGTATATGCAGAAAGCTATCATAAGCTGTATTCACTTGTTCAGCTTGAAATACTATAGACCAGTCTGTAGTCATTAGTTTTACCTTTAGCGAGTGCAAACTATTTTCTAACTAAACCCTTTTTCCATTCTTGGCTTCTCAGAAGACTTTCGAAATTGAATATGACACTTTCTGAATAAAATGGTCTGAAAGACCAGATGCTATAAGTTCCGCCTTAATCTGGTCAACAATTACAAAAACATTGTCAATTGTGGTCTTTGACCTACGAGAATAGGTTCATGTATTGATTTATGTAAACTGTAAATTTTGACAATATCAGTGAGTCTGTTGGTTTGTCTATCTCCTTTGCTTAGATCGATGTTAGAATCTTCACTAATAAGGATTGTTAAATTTGTTGGCAGTTGCTCTAAAATGTATAAAAGATTCTTCAATATTACCCGCTGGTGGTCTATACTTTAACAAAAACCATTTGTAATTTTATTAATTTTACAGCACTGCATTCACATACTATTCTTTGCTTATTTGTTTAAGGGAATGTAGTTCTTCATATTGGATGCCATCTTCAAGAAATATGCAAGATCGTCCATAACTGATTACTCTAGAATAGCAAGAAGCTACTTTAAAGCCTGAAATGTGTAATTTTTCGTTTTGTTTTAACCAATCCTTAGTTGTAAAAATTTTATATTTAATCATAAATTTTCAATTTTATAAATTTGAATATTCTGATGAATAAGTGTGAGAGTTGCTTTTGTCTTTACGCTATGTTGCAAGCGGTGAAGACATTCTGAAAATTTCAACTTCTAAAGCTGAAAAAAACTTTACAAATTTTATTAATGACCATTTTGAGGAGTTGCAGAAAGTTTTTTTTAGTAGATTACATAAAAATCTTCCTTCGTACATTGCAGAAATACCAAAAAATTGTATCAATTTATGTTATATCACCAAAAACTTACAAGAATCATAGAACCACGGCGTTAAAGCATCCCATCTCGCTGCTATCTCATTGACACCGCCAATCAACGCTAATACCACAACCAATTTCATTCTGACAGCGACGTACGCCTCGCAAAAACTTCACTGCGCATCACAGACTTTATTCTAACACACGACGATTCATCGTTCAACAATTCAACGATTCAACTTCGTATTTTTCGCACTTAAATCTCGGAAAAACGATTTTTTCGCGATACCAAACACATTTCGTTCGAATTCGATCGATTCACCGCCAAAATCTAGCCCGATATCCGATTCATCGGGCCTAATCGATCGATTCACCGGTCAGATGTTACTGGAGACACTGCCACTCGGTGTAGCACTGAGGTAGTTAGTTAACGGAATCGGAACGTGAGGTAATTCCGAAGGAGGAGTGTGTGTTTTGTTCGGGACGGTAATGTGCGACCAACTGACTGACTTTGCGTTTTTTTTGTAGGGAAAGATACAAGCACCTTCGTGCGGTGACTGGTAAACCTTTTATAATGTGGTATATGTCGATGGGTGCTGTCCTCTTAAGAGGATTGCTGTATGATGTGAATTGAACATCTGATGGGTCTGAAATTATGAACGGATGGAAAGAATACTCTCAATAAATCCTTGGTACAGAAAACCAAAACGAAATGCATCCAGAAGCTTCATAGAAATAGTTTCTGAGCTATTGGGTCAAATAGCGAAGGGTAGTGTTGAGATTGGGCTGCATTACAGCCCGCCAGTGGGCGATTGGGCAGCTAAGATAGTTACCGTTGTTCTTACACTAGATCGGTCTATGAACCCACAAAGTTTCGTTTAAATCGGCGAGATACACTTACCTGTGTTTCCGAATCCAATAGTTGTTCGTTCGCGATGCACTTCCAAGCAAATGATTGATTGTTTCTTTCGTTATACTGGAGTTGTCGCAAGTGTTGTTTTAGAGGATAGAAGAATAGTTAATGCTGAATGGTAATATAACAATATGTTTGCCAGAAATTAACAATAAAATGATTTGTACCAAAAACATTTTGGAAAAAGATTAAGAAGTAAAATAGAAGGACAGCTAGTTGAAGCAGAAAGAGGATTCAGAAAAGGAGGAAGTGCCCATGATCATGTCTTCAGAATCGAACAGCTAATAGTTCTTGACTCGGAGAACGCTTTTGATAGGTTTTCGCAACACAAGATATGAGAATCTTTAAGACAAAGGAACATAGAAGCAAAACTAAGAAATGCCGTTGGAAGTCTTTACGATGACAATAGCTCTTATGTTAAGAAGAAGAACCTGCAGTCAGACGAGTTTCAAATTAACAAAAGGCTAAGGCATTTTTACCATTGGATAACTAACGTTAGAATTTCTGTATAAAAAAATAATAATAAAATAATTGCCACAGATTAGTGAATATCAGAATTCCTGTTTGTATTAGGGATTAGCGAAAATTACAAAAATCTCGCCGATATCGTTTTCAAGGCCAGTAACACCAATGTCAGCAGTTTAAATAAATTGCGATTCAATTCACCACACATTTAACAATGCTTTGATCCTTCCGTTCTTATATTTTGTAATTAATTGTTAGTATATTTCCTCCTTTTTTGATAAAGGCAAGTGATAAGAAAAACTTCCATGCATAAGTCCGTTGAGGTATCTGCTGTTCTATCCCCTACTCTTTTTTGTCGTAATACCTAGCACCCTTCTAGCACCTAACCATACAGTTATCCCTGTCACTTGTTCGCGATTCGCAGGATTCCTACGAGATTATCAAGCTAGTAAGTTTCGTAATATTCTCTGCAAACAAAAGAAATATCACTTTAATCTTTATGTCTCTGTATACACAACACACGAGTCATTTTTTGGTTATTTTGTACGTATACAATTATAAAATTACGTATACATAGATAATTATTGTACATAAAAGTGCATCCCTTTTAACAATTTTTTGTAGCTATATATTATAACAATTTGGACGTACTACAGTCTGTTTAAAGTTATCGGCGCACTATACCTAACATTGTTAAAATCAGGTCACATTTTCGACATCGAGAAGTTCTTTTCAAATCAAACTCGAGGTTATTTGTTTCAAGAGATCATATGCTTGAATCAAATAACGACGTCAACAAAATTATTTCTTTAGATTAAAAAAATATATTTTTGCCGCCATATTTGTTTGCGTCAAGAACTTTTTTTCTCTGTGTAAGACCAGTGGGATAATCAGAATGCGCCCTCACAATCGATTTTCTGATTTGCGCTACAAGAGAAGAGGGGAGAAAAACGCATGAAGGTAAATACAAAGAAAACAAAAGCTATGGTGATAGGAGAAGAAAACTGGACATTATATAATAATAAACAACCAGAAATTTGTAGCGGAAATTATAAATACGCCTCACATGGAAAAGAATTTTGTTTGAGTTGTATTTTTTATACGCGACAAATCTACAAAGTTTAAATACTGTAATATGAAAACTATCATCTCAAGTCTGAGGAGAATATACCACAAATCAGTTTTAATTACAAACTTCTGAGCCCCTTAATGGAACGCTTGCGTTTTTAGATCTCAGTACCGGTACCAGCAGCCAATTTGCAACTCCTCATACGTTTTTTAACACTCGTTTTACTCCTGTACATTCTCCACAGCGTACCTTCCTTTTGAGATAGCCTATCGGCTCTAATTAGCCAACGTTTTGCCGCTAATTAAAGGCCGAACATGCTGATAAATTAAAGCGATATATCCGCGCATCCGCCAGAGGGCGTTCTCGCTATTTATCGCTTAGTACTTAACGCGAAAACCGTCCAATCATCATTTACCTGCCCGAGATTGTTTATTTTACCACTGAACATCGTTACCGTGTGTGTTAGCAGGAGAAGAATGTAGAATGTGGTGTTGGGTCTGTTTTAGACGCATTTGAATTGCAAATTTCGATTA
Source organism: Dynastes hyllus (assembly GCA_029619255.2). NCBI lineage: Eukaryota > Metazoa > Arthropoda > Insecta > Coleoptera > Scarabaeidae > Dynastes > Dynastes hyllus. Next base: position 2,709,999 of record JAROYC020000007.1, read on the forward strand.
GGAATTTCTTACGTTGAAGCATTTGATGCCGTTTTTCAATAGAAACTGATTTAAGTTGGCGATAAAAGTATTTGTTACGCAATTTCACGGACGGGACACCTAGTACATTGTAACATCTTTGGAAGCAGGCCCTATTTTCAGAAATATTAACATGTTTATTTTTATTGATAAAAAACCCCATTTTAACTTGTCAGATTGTTATCATAAGTAAAGCGAGGTATTTTCTCTGCGCGGCATAGACGTGCGTTTCCTTCAGTAGGTACAATACCAAAAAATAGGTAATAAATCGAATAATAATAACAGAACCAATCAAGAATTATAATATTTAAAAATTGTGAAACACTCACCCTCTTAAGCAACGTTATCAAGTAAGTTGGCAGGCTGCATCGGAATTACCGAACATTAAAAGTAGAAGAGCCATTATCAGCATTTTCACTCACTGGATAAGAGTCGTAAAAAGTTGACAGAATTAGATATGTTTCCATAGTTGTCTCGTTGAACGATGTTCGCCGTGGTGAAAAAAATGTGTTTATATTTTAAAAGAGATCGTTCGACATCTACAGATGTATATGTATATGTATATGTATTGTGCGTGACAGTGTACGTACTTCGTGCACTATTTGCAGTGACTCCACTAACGACAACGCTCTATTTTGTTGTTCTATTGCGTCATGTAATCCTTTATAGTTGTTACGAATAAAAGGTAAATGAATATAGATTCAGATCAATAACAAGTGGATTTTTTATTTTACTTTTAGCGATCGATTTCGACAAATATCATCATCAGGCTATTTAGTCATTGATGTCGTTGAGAAAAAATAAATATCACATTATCGTCAAAATATATATATTGACATTTGAATTTTAGTTTACAGATATTTGTTAAAAATTTTGAGAAGTTTGTTATTAGAAGAAGAAAAAGGAAGAGAAAAATGGGATGAGAAGACAACCAGCAAACATTCGCATAATCTGCTTTTCCCATTCCATTTCCCTCTCCCTTTTTCTTCTCCTAATAATAAACTTCTCAAACTTCAATTTCCAAATACTTCACATCTAAACTTTTAAATTTTTAACAAATATCTTTAAACTCTAAATTTAAAATTTCAATATATATATTCTGACAATAATGTGATATATATTTTTTCTCAACGTCAATGACTAAATAGCCTGATGATTACATTTGTCGAAATCGATCGCTAAAAGTAAAATAAAAAATCCACTTGATATTGAGCTGAATCTAATTCATTTACCCTTAATAATATGAATACCAACCTGAGTTATTTCATCAAGTTTATTGTTACGAATAGTTCGTAACTCTGCTTCAACGGAAATATCTTAAAATTTTGTCTGGCTCTCCTTAATAGCTGCAGCTTTTACTTGTTTGAAATATTCAGCATAATAAAACCATAATATTGCCAGAAAAACCATGTTCCCCAACGTATAAGAATCGGCTGTGGTGGTTCACGAATACCAGGATACTGTGCGTGAAATGATCGAAGACGTTTTGGAAATTTTAGAAACACTTTTTTTGTACTTGCTATTAATGCATCATCCTCGGGTGAAAATTGTCGAATAGTTTCTGCCACAAGATGTAAAGCATGCACTTTACACGTTACATGTAAACATTTGCAACCGTGTTCAAGAAGAGAACGGCCTACCGAACGCATTGTCGCTGCACTATCGCTCATAAACATCAATATTTGACGTGGTGAAGTTTTCTAACGTACCCTCGCAATTGCTGCACTAATACACTTTTCCAGTCTTTTGTTAGCTAGTAACAGTGGAAATGTCGGTTTATGAGGGTCCAGTACGCGTACTATAACATCTAGAATAGAATTTCGTTCACAATCTGTTGCCTCGTCAACACATAACCAAAGCAACCGATTTTTTAATGTATATTTGATTATCTTTTCCACGTCTTCGCGTATGATTACGTGCCGTTTTCGTAATTGGCAGATTCAACTCGGTGTTGTACTTATACCAATAGTTTTGAAACGGTTCTTTTCCGAGTATGGTAAGTGACATATTGCAGGTTATCGTCATGGCAAGTAAATCGAAAATAAAGGTAGTTCTCGTTGGCACGCTACTTTTTCGGTATTTACAGTCTGCTTTGTCCTAGCACATCAAATGTTTCTCACATTTTACAAACTATTTTAGCACCGTCGTAGAACAAATTCAGAAAGTCACAGATAAACTTATTTACTGTGTCAGCAAAGGGTCGTTTTTCAGCCTTGTTCACATTACACATTTTAAATTAATAATAATATATTGGTAACAAATAACACGTAACACAAAACACAAAGCACACGCTCTCGTTTCCTAAACTGAACGAAAAATAAGCAAGCGGACGCTGATAAAGCGAGAATCGATTTTTGCACACAGCCTGCTACTCCGGTGAAACGCCTATGTGTCGCAAAGACGATTACCTCGCCCTAGTCATAAGTTATTGATGTCACTATCTTTTGGTCTTGTTGATTAATTACCATGGCAGTAAAACTTACAAGATCTGAGGGAATTGATATCCTGATGATGTTTTTTGAAGAAGTTCGTACTTTGTTTAACGCTGTTTATCTCTAAATCAGTAAAAGTAAGATGTATCGGATAATTCAAAAGTACGAAGCATTTCGCCAAGTAAAAGATTTACCAAGAAGTGGACCTCCAGGAACAGCAACCGATGAAGGCACCAGTGTGAATGTTTTACTAACAGCACAAGAAAATAATCACGTGTAGACAACGGAATTGGGACAACTTCATGAGATCTCTCAAAAATCTGCCCACAAGATTCTAAAATCTGCAACCCTTCAGCATTAAGGGTTTCAGTTTTGCACAAGAATGCACTCTGTAATCCAGAACTTTCAGTCACCTGTAGGCAGATTTTATTAGAGAACAGTCTAATAAAAGCAACGTTTTATCTTAATGGTACTGTTAACAGACACAACTATCGTTACCGATCAAATGAAAATTCTCATTGGAAGGAGGAAGTTCATGCTGTGGTTGGGAACAACATAATAGGACTCTTTTTCATAGGAAGACATTTAAATGATGATGGCAATATAAATTTATTGAGGAACAAGTTTGTGCCAGCACATACAGCTACCTTTCCAAATCCAAACAGACTTAATCAAGCAGCCGGAAATATTTGGTTCCAACAGGATGGAGTTTCGCTAGTAATGTGGAAACATACTTGATGGCGCAAGTCTCTTAACAATTCTACCTACACTGTTAAGAAGTTATGTTTATTTATTATATTATTATTTATTGTTACGGTATTAAGTAGGACAGACTTTTGAAGAAACCACTTTTTACGGTTATTACATTACGTATACAACAAATGTCGTACAACAGCAAAGAAAAAAAACTAATAATAGCAATAAAAACATTTCAACGTGTACATATATCCAAACATTTTTATTGTGTCAGCTTTAATTTTTTTTTTACACTGGGAGATTGATTTCAAAATATGACATCTGTCCTCAGCCCATGCGACTAATCCGATTCTGTTGCGAAGACCGATTGTGCCCGCCCGCCATTTTAGTATATTCTGGTCAACGGGATTAATAAATCATTATTATTATCATCTTGAGGAAATTAGTATTCTTCAAACAACCTTCTTGGAAATCTTTTTACATTTTCATTCATTTGCAATCATTATCATAATCAACTGAATTTGAAATCAAATTCGACTTCGGAATTATAAAAATCCGAATTTATCAAACTTTTGAATTCGACAGCACAAATTAAAAAGATCATACACTTACGTTTACATTCGTGGACGTTCCTTTCGGACGCTCGTCCCCAGGGAGCGTCGTTGTAGAAGGGCAGACATTCGCCGCAGTCCGGTCCTGCGGTGTTGTGCTCGCACTTGCACACGCGAGTCACGGTACCGTCGCGCGCGTGGGAATTGATGCACTCGGAGGCGTGACCGTTGCATTTGCAGCGGGCGCCCACCGCCACGTCCGAAATCGCGTAGAAGTAGGAGCGTAGCACGTTCGCGTCGCCGAACAACTCATCGCCGAAGGTGTTCAGCCGGTCGAGGGTGATTTTGACGTCGGTGGCGGTTACCCATTCCTGAAAATTGAAATAGAAAGCATGGTATTTAGATGGGAACGGAAATTCTTATACAAAGTGATTGATTGATTAATTTTAAAATTTGTAGGTGTATGTTTTTATATACCGGGCGTTCTAGATTTAATGTTACGAACGATATTTTCATTATTTGTAGAGATATAAGATCGAGCAAGATGTCGTCGCAAATGGTTTGCAGAATCCTAAAAGATATAGTAGAAGAGAAGGTAAAACGGACCCTGTAGGTAAAATGGCACACTTAATGATTTCATATTTCAGCAACACTATCCGATGGCGGCCAGTGTTACTTAAAATGTATCATAGATAGACACCATCAGAAAATATGTAAATAGGATACGTTTTTAATGAATTTTGATGGAAAAATCGTTTTTTTTTCATGCATGCTATGTACAGTATCAAGAATTTAATCTACTCAAAACAGTAAATGTGAATTTCCAAAAGGTTATGTTTTGGTTTTATTAAGCCCTGACATAGCCTCACTATAACCCCGCTTTACTTGACATAACAGAAAGGTAAAATGGACCGGGCAAAAAAGACCACTTCGACCGTTTTGCCTTCAAGTGGTCCATTTTACCTTCTTAAAAATGTTTAGACAAAAATGGTACGAAGAATCGATGAAGCTGGCAATAGAAAAGGTTTTTACGAAGGTTATGGGACTTAGAAAGGCGAGTGAAACATATAATGTACCAAAAACGACATTGAAACGGAGAGTTGAGATACGTATGCAAGCAAAACCAAGATATTAATGCAGCAACAGGCAAGAAAATGGGGGAAAAATCCGTTACGCTATTTACTAAGGAGCAGGAAAAACATGGAGTCCCGTTTCTTTGGTCTCACCACCAGTGACTTGAGATCTTTAGCATATGATCTACCGCAAAGAAATAACATCAATCATAATTTTGATTACAGTAAAAAAATGGCTGGTAGATATTAGCTGGAAGAGTTCATGAAACGTAATCCTGATCTTAGCTTGCGAATACCTGAACCTACCTCCGCTGCGAGAGCAAGTGGATTCAATCAAGTTGGAGTAAACAAAAAATGTGTCGTTTAATGTATTGATCGCGATATATTTCAACTTTCGAAGTATTGCGTCGTCGCTGTTAAGTGTTTAATATGGGAAAGAAATACCCTAAAAACATAATAACGAAATAAAGAATAGATATAGTAAATATAGAGTAATTTGAGGAGAGAGCTTGATGCGAATACGACTTGAAATAATCCCTTACGATTTTGCCGTTCACTGGTGATTATTTATATTCAGAATCAACAGAAGGTTGAATACAATGCACTAAATGTAAACAATGGGCTGGCGTTGAAGATGAAGACGATGAAGCTGTTTTCACCTGTTAAATGTGTTTAGTATAGATATATTTTGTTATTTTGATTTATTTTTATCGCGGTCTGTTTTGTCTTCTTTGTAGTGCCATTATACTTTCACGTGCGGGCAGTATGGACCAAGAATTGTATTTTATTTAATACTTTATAAGCCATTCTATTGTTAACTTTTGCTATATTAGAACAATTTTTATGTAAAAGGACGCATTTACAGTCCCTGGCCAAATTACTTGAAACACTTAATATTTTGTAGTTTCTTCATAATAAAATATAAACTATACATGTATTATATTTTTTATTTATAAAATATATTGTAAAAAAAAATAACATATGTAAATATTAAATAAGTAATTAATATTTAGTCCATAACCCCTTAATTCTTCGGGGCATACTTTCAATGCAAGATATGATTGTCTCTTTTATATCTTCATCGTTCTCCCATACATCCTTTATATTCTTCATTAATATTTTCTTCGTAGGGTTCTCTCTTTCATATACCTTACTTTTTAGTCGATTCCGTACGTTCTTGATGGGATTGAGGTCCGGTGAATTTCCGGGCTAACGTAAAAGAGGTATGTGAATGTCTTCAAAGAATTTCTTAACCTTTTTTGCTACATGGCAAGGAGCATTATCTTGCACAAATATACGGTATATATCGGTATGCGATGTCCTAGCTTAAAATACAACATACACACATACATAACACATTTATGTACTGTTTTTGACGCATTGTACCTTCTACAAAATACAAAGGGCCGGGTCCGTCTCCACTAATCACTCCCCAAATCATTACCTGCGGAGGGTGTTTTACAGTTCGAAGAACCGTGGACTCCGTGAGACGTTCGCCAGGTCGTCTACGAACAAATTGTGCTCGCTGCACTAACACACAGAGCGAGCACTCGTCAGTAAAGAAAACCTATTAAATAATGCAAACATTAATTCAGTAAAAATCGTGTTAAGTTATTCCCTTTTTTCTAATTCTCGTCTGTGAAATGTCGATATTCTCTTGCAAAGTTGAGACGAACAGATTTCATTTTTTCTGTTAAATGCGGCTTTTTTACAGGTCTTCGTCCCATTAGGCGATTTTCGCGCAATCGGCGCCTGACAGTTCTGCTCGGAATCTCTATTCCTCTCTCTTGTAAATTTTTTTGAATCATTTTAATTGTAGCAAATCTATTGCTCAAAGCCTGATGAACAATTTCACGGTCAGATCTCTTCGAAGTTTTTCTTTTCCGACCGTACTTTGCCCGTCTTTGTGTCGATGTGCTGGCTCCTTCGTTTAAGTTTCTAGCTAAACGCGATACAGAAGGAGATACTTTCTGTAATTTTGCAATTTCTCGTTGTGAATGTTTATTTGATTGTAGAAGAGCTTGTACAGCGGCTTTTTGTTCGCTTGTTAAATCTTTCCCGGGCATTTTCTACAAAAAACCACAAATATTTCAATCTTTTTCAAATTCCAAATAATTAATTATTAAGAGAGAGAGAGAGAGAATAATAATAATAACGATATATCAACACAAAACACTTAACGATACTCCACAACTTAGCTTCTATACGGTTATGACGAAATATTTTAAAAAATATCGATGCATTCTCTAAACTGTGAACTCGCTAAATGTAAGTTGATAACTGAAATATTTATATATACGTACTTTACTCTTCTAAATATCATTTCTCTGATATTTTTATTTATTGATACAATAATCTAGTCCCCCTATAAACGATCGGATTCAAAGCAAAAGAATATCACTATAATAGGATGGGAATTTCCAGGTAAAGGGTTGATTTATGACATGTTTCAAGTAATATGGCCAGGGACTGTACGTGAGCGGAAGATAATTCCTTTCTTCATATAGAAAATGACATAATTTGTGTCAAATGAAAACGTTTGTATATACATTCAAACAAATTCAATCTGTTATTCTTAAAAAATGTGCTTTTACTCAAATGAACCTTTGTTGAATTAAATAAATAATTTCAAAGATATATATTTGTTTGATTCAAGAACTTGTTTTTCTCTGTGTGGGTTGGGCAATAGATTCCCATCCAAGCCCCAATATTCTTTAACGGGTGATCAAAATTATGTGTGGTCTCGCTCTGTCGTGATGGAACATAACTGCTTTACGATTAACGAGCTCTGAAAGTTTCTGGATGCTGAATCCGTTCAAATTGCTCAAATACCTACAATACATTTCTGAATTGATTGTTTGGTTTCTTAATGGAAGCTCAAAAAACACGACTCCTTTAAAATCCCACCATACTGAGGACATAATCTTCTTTCTGATGGGTGCTTGCTTTCAATGTCGTATGAGGACGGCGGGACCAAGACCGTTTGCATTCTTCTCATCACCAATTATCAATCGCTCCAAAAAAGGATCGTTTTGTTCACATTTAATGAGCACGTCACAAATGTTTATGCATGCCAACAAATGAACTTGTTTGAGTTCATGGGGAACCCAATTATCGAGCTTGCTTATACAGTGTGTCTCAGGGGACGTTGGATTCCATGGGTATCTTTGTTATTATTGGAGATAGAATTTTGTTTAAATGGACAAAGTAGCATATATTTATGTGCTGTTTAATAATTCATTCACAATACAGTTGAATTTAAAATGGTTACGCCGCCATCTTAAAAAAACTGAAAAGTACAATTTTCAAAATATGGTCGTAACTTCTTTCTTTTTGATCATAATGAAAAACTGTTTTTACATTGTAGAGGCACTTTTTTGTGTACAATCGGTTGAGCTAAGTTAAATATTTTTTTTGTCAATAGATTCATTGAAAATAAATCAAACTTAATTTTTTCTTATGGCGGTTATATCCAAATTTTTCATATTTGCAATTGGCACTGTTTTTCTGAATAATTTGATGTATAACATGTTAATTTCAAACAATACCCCCTATAAACGATCGGATTTAAAGCAAAAGAATATCACTATAATAGGATGGGAATTTTCAGGTAAAAGGGTTGACTTATGACATGTTTCAAGTAAGGGACTGTAGTTTCATGTAATACATTTTATGTTATCAATAAAGATTATAAATTAATATTTTTACTAAAGGTACCATTTTGCTTCCTAAAACTACCCCTAGTAACCACCTTCCAGGAAACCTTCCCCAAAACCAATTTTTCTTAATTGCACCCCTCATCTTCCTGACCTTATGACCGAAGTACGAAGACTTTAGAGTACAACGGTATAAAAAAATTGTATTCAAGAAATATTTAATGCAAAATGGTCATATTAACAATAAATAACAAAATAAAATCTTACAAAAAGTTAAATAAACGTTAAATACATAAATAATGCATAAAATTAATCACTTACAGATATTGTTCAAAATAACCACCATTACACGCAACACACGCTTCAAATCGATCAATCAATTCCCTGGAAGTTGCTGTTGTGATCATATTCATTGAAACGCCGAATCTTATGTTTCAAATCGTCTAAATTCGTAGGCGGTGTAGAATAGATAACTTCTTTCAAATATCTTCACAAAACGAAGTCAAGTGGGCTTAAGTCTGGCGAGCAAGCTGGCCATTGAATAGAACCGTTAGTACTAATCCATCTATTGAAGCGAAGCGCCATCTTGCTGCCACCACAAATCAGCGCGTTCTGATAATGGAGTATCTTCCATGAACTTGGGAAGCTCGTTATGTAAAAGGTGTAAGTAACATTGCCTTGTCAAAGTTTCTTCGAACCAATGGATCTATGATACGTTCACTAAATAACTCGCACCAAACGTTAACATCTCATTATACAGTACCGTTGAAAATTGTAAAATTATATAATATACATTTCTGTGAGGAATTATTAAAACTAACCTTTTCTGGAAGCCTTTTACTAATTTCTAGGTAGTATTTGTCTATTATAAGACCGTTATCATAAAATATATAATTATGTTGGAAATCCCCAATAATTACAGTGACAATAAAGCTTTAAAATAATCCCTAAGAGGGTTAGCTGATTCACTCGTGTTACCTGGAAATATTCGTATACCCTTTATAAAGTATTATAACATTTGTAAACGCAGTAGTTCTGAAGAGATTGTTATTGTGAAAGTATCTGTGGTTGTGCAAGTGAAAAATAAAATAATTTCGGTTTGACTGCTTAAATGCCCCGTGGAAAGCCTCTAGCTGTTTCAAAACGATCTGCTATTATTACCTTGCATCAGGAAGGGTACGCAGGAAGACGGATTGCGGATAAATTAAAAATAAAAAAATCTACAGTACGTGATACTATAGTTCGATTTAAGAAAACCGGTGACGAGCAAGATCGTAATCGGCCAGGACCGTCAAGAAAAACGACTCCTGCGGAAGATTTACGAATAGAAATAATTAGTAAGCGGAACAGAAGACTAACAGAATCAGAAATTGCTGCAGAATTCAATAATGAGCGAGATTCCAAAGTTTCTGTGAGTACTGTGAAACGTCGGTTGAAAGAGGCTGGATTGCATGGGCGAGTGGCTTGTCGAAAACCGTTACTCCGAAGAGGAAATAGGCTGAAACGACTGAAATGAGCACAAGCTTATAGAGATTGGACAGTGGACGATTTTAAAAACGTTTTGTGGACTGACGAATCCAAGTTTGAGGTTTTTGGAAATAGACGGAGAGTTTTCATACGCAGATCAAGAGGGGAAAGAATGTTACGGGAGTGTATAGTTCCTACGATGAAGCATGGAGGCGGATCTGATGACCCCAAACATAAATCTAAATTGCGCACAGATTACCTGCAGCAAGAAGAAAATGAAAGAACCTTAAAAATTATGGAATGGCCGCCACAGTCCCCCGATCTGAACCCGATAGAGTTGTTATGGGAAGAATTAGACTGATGTGTTAGGAAAAAGTGTCCAAAATCGAAGGAACATTTGTGGACCATTTTCCAGGAGGTATGGACAAGCTTGCCCAATGATACATTAGCTAAATTAGTGAATCGGATGCCGAGAATAGTGGCAGAAGTCCTAGAGCCAAAAGGTGGATTTTTCGATGAAAATCGGATTTAAATTATTTGTATTAGATTTACTTTTCCTTTTTAATAAATTTGTGTTTGAAAATATGTAAAATCATGTAAGTAAGTATTAAATACATGATCATTTAATATCTCTCTTATTTTCTTTGACTTCTGTACATTTTTTTGCTTGCCCGAACTTCCATGAACGGTAGTGTATCTGGAAATGAGTCTTACGCATCCAATGAGGATTTTCTGGAGCCTAGGAGATCGTGCCTCGTCAGCTCACAAAATGTTATTGGTAATCTTGGGATCATTCTTTAATATTACTTGCATTACAGCAATGAATCCTAGTCTCCGTTCAGAATCTGCAGGTCTTAATACTGCAACTGCATTTTAAAAAGATGATATTTGTGAAACTTGGTACCATTCTGTTAGGAAATGGCTCTCCATAAAGTGTTGCTGCTTCACGAAAATTTTTATGACACTCTCCATAAATCAACAACAAATCCACACCATTCATTTGGAGAAAAAATAGAAGGCATTTTAAAGATTTTATAACACTACTTCAGTACGTATTTAAATATACGTAAAGTCTATTTTATTGTCCGGCACTGTAGACCGCATAAACTATTTTCGTATCAGGAAACTTACGTGCAACATAACATATGTCTCGTTTTTCCGGCGCTTAGCGTTGTTGAAAAGCCAAACGTTATCGTGACCGTACCTCGTTAGTACCCAACCTGTACCCGTCTACGATATGAAATACAACTACGATTGCCAGTCGCGCCACTTTTAAGTCCTCCTCCTCGCTAACAGCAACGCGACGCGCCAATTCGAGCTCGCATTCTAGCTGGAACCGTGAAGTGGTGCACGTCTACGTTAAAAATTCCGTGTTTACCATGGCTAATACCGACGAGAAAGACCAGTTACCCGACGATCAGCAGCAAGCTGATCAAATGACCATGTTCGGTAGGAAAAATTATCTGACAGACGTCATTTACGGTTCGTACAGATGTCAAAATTCGCTGTCCGGCATGGATGATGATGAGAACCAGTTCGTGGTCGACGACGTTAGCAAGATCATCAACGATACCATCGAAGCTACCATTGGCGGTAACATTTACCAACAGGATAAGGTGAATCAATGGAGCGCCACGGTATCGGAGCAATGTTTAAGCGCTCTCAGTAAGCTGAAGAAGTCTTTCAAGTACGTAGTGACCTGCTCGATCATGCAGAAGACCGGTGCCGGTCTGCATACCGCGAGTTCTTGCTACTGGGATAGTGCTACGGATGGTACTTGCACCGTGAGATGGGAGAATAAGACCATGTACTGTATAGTGTCGGTTTTTGGACTCGCGATTTAGAAATTTGGTGTTTTTTTTTTGGACAATATTGACGATGATGGATCTCTACGTGTACATAGTTATTGAACGCAATCAACATGTTATTGTCCTGTGGTTTTTATTCCGGAAATGTTTAGTGTGTGATATATGTATGTATTTTTGAAACGATGTAAGAGAAAATGTAATATATCTTTCATTCTTTTGTATAAGAAATAAATTTAGTTTTAAATTTATGGCAATCTCACATTTATTAATGAAAAATTGTTTATACCAGGCCCGGCCAACCTTCTTAGTATATAGGGCCACATGATAGGTTTCCAAACAAAACAAGTAACCTATTCATTGGGATGATGGCCAAAGTTTTAGGACAAATTTAATTCTTTTAAATTTCACCAATATTTCTCTTTTATTTTTAAAGCTTCATCCGTGTCATAAATGAATTAAAACAGATAGCCAAACTTGTGAACATATAGATTCAAAGATGTACATGCTAGGAGCTTTCCCAAAACTTCCTCATCAGTAAGTAATCTACCAATATTTATATATTTACTGTTTACAGGTAAGCTTAATCAAGTGCTCCAACTGTGTGGTATTGGAACATTGACACACTTCACTAAAGCCCTTACCATACACTTCACTAAAGTCCCTACCACAATACTTCACAGAACTATGTTCAGTTTTACTGCTGATGATGATAGCATGGCTATCGAAACGTGCGTCCAGTGCGAGTGAAGTATTGTGGTAAGGGATTTAATTAACTAACTATAATAACTGTTTTAAAACAATAGAAATATTTTCTTATCTTTTTCTCCGCTTAAGAGAAGTATAAATTTATAGTGAAATAATTGTATTTCTTTGTTTAAGACATTTGTTAACTTGATTCAATAAAATCTTGCAGAAAATTTGAAGGGATTCTTTGTATAAGTAAATTGCCGTTACAACAAAATAATATTTTCTTAAGGATAGTAAATACAGGGTGTTTCAGGGTTATATTTACAGTTTGAATAAGGTGCTGTTTTGGGGGGGAGAGTGGTAGAAGGGTGGGGATGGTCTCGTTGTGTTCCTCTACTCCTGCCATTCAGTTGACAACATCCGGTTTAGTTAATAAACAAAACTGTACTGTACTGAACGACTCTTGCATTGTGAACGAGCAACTGTATGGTGTGCTGTTGGAAGTGTTGGTGTAATTGGGCTATTTTTTTGAGGACGAGCGTGGTTCCAACAAGATGGGGCGACTGAAGCGCGCCACCTTTTTCCCGGACATGTCATTTCTTTGTGAGGAGATGTTGCCTGGCCCCCTCGGTCCCCTAACTTGTCTCCATACGATTATTTTCTCTATGGATACATTAAAGCAAAAGTTTACATCAACAAGCCGAGGACTGTACCAGAACTGAAGGAGGCGATTCAACGAGAGATTGCAGTTATCCCTCGACAAATGATTCAGCAAGCGATGTTGAACTTTCGGGAGAGGCCCGAAGAGTGCGTGCGCCGAAATGGACATCATTTGGAGGATGTTATTTTTAAAATATCGATTTTTGATTATTTAACGGCCTTATGAACATATTTCATTATTAAAGTTTTGACAAATATTTGTCTGTGCATTTTTTTAAAGCGATGAAATTGTAAATAGAACCCTGAAACACCCTGTAGTTTTCTTAATTCCAGAAGCGTTTAGGTATTGTTCATAAATCAATAATTTCATTTTTTAAAAAACTTTTTTTATTAGAATTCTTGAAATGCATATCATTTATATCCACATTAATTGCACTTACCTTGTTTAAAACAGTACGACATATCCCTACATAATGCAGTAAATTATTCTCATTGCTTGTGATTTAAAAAAAGGCTATGGTAGAGAGGTTATCTACAGAATTCAAACAAAAGTGAACTTAATGTAGAAGTACAAATAGAAAAAGTGGATAGAAACAATAACTAAGATAATGTTAAAAATATGGGGTTTTCAGGAACCCTTCCGAGAAAACAATGAGAAGAAAAAAGCACTAACGCTTTTTTCCCCACTTTATTACCCTTTAACTTTCCACTTCTTTAGAAACAGCACTGAAATGTTTCCCGGGCCACCATCCCAAGAAATAGTCATGCCGTCCTAGATACTAGCGATAGAAACAGGAATACAGATGCCATTCTTACCCATGCAATGATGCAATGATATAACCTCTAAGGTAGAACGTTTCACGTAGTCACCGTGTTGTTATTAATAATAATGATAATGATAATAATAATAATAATAATAATAATAATAATAATAATAATAATAATAATAAGTATATTTGTCATAAATTCAAAAGAATATTGACAATTGTCGCAATAAGTATACAACATCACACAATAACAAATAAGATTCTATTTATAGTTGTTAAATCTACAGTTATTAGGCATTGCTGGATGCGCAACCCAATTCGAAAAATTCGTCTAAAGAATATACATGATGCCAAAAAAAGCTCGAATTTCCCCTTAAAACAGTTTATACTTGAAATTGATTTCAGGTCACGAGGCAAAGCGTTAAAGAGGCGTAATCTTTCGATACTGTTAATCATTATGTTTTGCTCAATATATTGTCAGGTATCCTTGTTCCTCGATAGATCGGGCGGTCTTTTTTCCGTAACCCAGGGGTGCTGCCGGGACGCTTCCCCCGGGGCCGCTTTATTACAATGCGGCACCCACAAGGGTCCATACGCTCCATCTTGTTCAAACCCCCTCCTCACTCCTTAGGAATCTGTCAATGAAAGCCATATGTAAATTTTTAGGCAGTGCACGTCCTTAAAATAAGAGGGTATGGCATTAGCGAAGGTTAATGAGGACTTGAGCGCGCTATCTGGTAATTCTTCCTCTTATTCGTTACATCTAAATCCTGCAAAGTCTCAGGTGTTGGTTCTTAAAGGGGAGGCGGGTCCGGGTGAGATTGTTGATTTTAAAATTAAAATATCAGAGTGTGGGTCACCAATGCAAAAATTTTTTTACTATCCTTAAAAAAGTTTTTTTTTGATAAGGGCATTTATTTATAGTAAAAAATTTTCCCTTTTTTTCGAAGGTTTTGGACAAAACAATTTTTTAAAAAAAGAAATTATTTTTTAAAGTATATGTTTTTTTTAAATGGTGAAAGGGCTGAAAAATTTTTTTTGTTTTGGTTTTTTTATTGTGAATAATTGAAACGGTAATTGCCTTGATTGAGACGGACAGTCTTGATACAAGTTAACGTTTCTCTGTGTGTAGACTTTCAAGTGTATTAGGTCCATTTTAGATTGTTAAGGTCTTAGATATGTATTAATAAAAGCATGTACTTCTGTGCGAGAAATTAAAGTATTACATATGAAAGTCGATTTATGTGTTATTAAAGCAAGATATTTTCTATCTTAACTGTAAAATCTCCACAATTTAGAAGCTATAAATTCTACCAATTATCTAATTTGCTTTTCTCATAAATTTTTGTCATCTCAGACAGTTACGTCAGCATTTTATCCGCAATTAATTAATTAAGGTATTTATGTGTGACGCAATTTAGGTACTACTCGTGTAGCAGAGAATTACTTCTCATTTTTTTCATCAGTTAGTATCTAATGGCATTTCCATTATGAATCAGAATGATAAACGACTTGGGTACCTATTATGCATATTTTCCTTTTTTCTATCTTTTCTAATACAAGCTGGGGACAAGGGATTGTGTCACGTAAATATAGGTTGCCTATGATGGGTTCAATCGAATACAACGAACGTTATTTTAACTTGTGGGAAAGTTTGAATGGAAGTTGAAAGTGAATCAGGTTCTCAGAATGGAACAAACAACCGTGTTTTTGCGCCGTAAAGTACAATAGGGTTATTATCGAAAGTGAAATGCGTATTTTAGAAAGTAACGTTGAGGTTAGTTGAATAAAATTAGTAAATTAATTTTTTTGTCTGCGTAAACGGTTATATTGTATACAGGTTGATTCATTTTTGACTCCAACCATGGGAATCAGGCATACGGGGGCACAGTCTGTGAAATTTGCGAATACGTTTTGAAGATTTGACAAACACTGCTTTTGTATGCGCTATTAAAGCGTCTACATCAGGATAAAATTTTCTAATACTATCTGCCGCATGACTAGAGCAACGCAACTGCGCTGAAAGCCAGTGGCGGACGCATAAAAGTTTACACAAAATAAATTAAATGTGATACGTGCTCAAACACTTACCGTTTTAAGAGTCCTCCGTGAAATCACAAAGTGGATAACGTCTATTTAATATTTGTAACATTAGATATGTTTCAAAATGGTTTCGCAAAGTGAGTGCGGCGTGAAGAAAAAGTGTTTTTGTATGCCGAAAACGAACGTTCTACATCTAGTGACGTTATATTTGCGTAAGTAAAATAATCTTTCAAATAACTTAACGGTTCTGTTGACGCACCTTCACAAATTTGTCTTAATGTGCCAAAATCGGAGTCTTTAGTAAAACGCTTTTCATAAACTTTTCAAAAAACACAAACATTTCTTGCGTCTTCTATCGCGCATAGCTATGCGTGAACATTATTTTTGCAAAGATTCCACTAACGACACCGAAGAATTTTGTAGTTTTTCTACCGCATCCGCTAGTCCCACGTAATTGTTCTGAATAATTTCCAACTCTGTTTTAACTTGACTATCCTGAAATTTCAAGCGGCTTACCTCGACAGCCGCAGCTTCCTTTGGGTCGAATTCTAAAATCACGTTCTTTATATTCTCAAAATATTTAAGATAATAAAATGCAGCCTCTAACCATGTTCCCCAACGAGTAAGAATAGGTTGTGGTGGTTCAGGAATACCGGGGCATAGTCTATGAAATTCCCGAATACGTTTTGGGGATTTTACAAACACAGCTTTTGTATGTGCTATTAGAGCGTCTACCTCGGGATAACATTTTCTGATGCTATCTGTACGAGGCTGGGAGTATATTACATGTAATATGCAACAAGTTAGCACAATGTTTTTACGAGACCGACCTACAGAAAGCATGTTTGCGGCACCATCACTCATAAACATCAACAGTTGATTTGTTGAAAGTTCAAACTTTTCCAATGTATTTAACACCAACATTGAAATTACTTCGGCAGTGCATTGTTGTATTCGTCTGGAAGCTAATAGAATTGAAGGTGACGATTGATGTGGTTCCATAGAATGTTTTTTACGAATTGTTGTTTCGTCCACACATAACCACAGCTTTTTATCTTTCAACGCCGATTTAATTCTTTTTTCAACATGTTCACGAGCAGATGGCACAATTCTTTGTAACGATGCCCGACTTGGTAATTTGCAGTTCGAATATTTATTCCAAAAGAAGACATATGCTTCCTTGTCTCGTAAATTAAACGGTAGATTACATGCAATAAAGGTAACACATAAATTAAATTTTAATTTGTCATAGTGTCGTGTGCAATTTTTTTTTCAAGAATGCTGTTTACTGTTTACGTGACGTAGACAATCCCTTTTGGACCAACACATTAGAGGGATATTACAAACTACACATTGAATTTTAACGCCATCATAATCTAGGTCAGGCATTTTTGCTATAAATTCTGTAACTTTGTCCAACATTGGTTGTTTTTGCGACGTAGGCAACATTTTTAAAACAAACGTAGAACTACGAAGTAGTATTTACGGCAGCGTATATGTATACACAACAGATCATACTTTTCAAATCAGCGCAAAAATGCCATTACTACCACATATTGTGACTTCTGCGATAAAATAAAATTGTTCGCCAGTATCATCTTCGGTAATCATTCTCAACGTTTATACTTCACCAACTTTTACTTCTTTTTAAGGCGTATGGAACGCTACGAGTCACCATCTAACAGGTACCGAACCATTTCCAACTATAAGCGCCGGTAATATCCAAAATTATCTTCACATACGTTAGCAACCAACCTCGACGATAATATAACATACATTTCGGAATATTTTGGTAATACGAACAGGTAACCTTCACAAAACTTACTGATTGCGAGGCGGAGACAGACAAGTTAAAATTTCTCTTTCGGTCCGGGATTTTTTTCAAGGAAAATCCATGGTTGTTGACACGCACGGAACCGCCAAGTTGGCGGCGATTTAGCGAAGCAATAGGCCAAAAACAGCGACTGTGCATAGCTACAATTTCCTAGTGCGTGCCTTCGTGTCATTTAGCGAGACGTCAAAGGGGTCGCGTCCCTTTAAGGCGATTGAAATCTAATATACTCATCTAACTCACACGATTCTCGATAAAATCCCATCGAAGAGAAGATAAAAAACGGGGAGACTTAGGTATCGGAACAAGCTGAAGGAGCAGGAGCGGTTATGTTCATAAACTGAAGTCACGTGACGCGGTTCCGTGTCATCGCAGAGGGAAGGAGTCGTTATGTATAAGCAATCCGATCGGCGTTTGATTGCCTTCACTCCGGGTGTAATTCGGGACGTTCTCCGAAATGAACAGGCTGCGATTTATGAGCCATTTAAAAGATTACCTTTATTAGTAGGTATTTTTCTTCGGGTGTTTGATAATGATGCCATTTTCATTTCATTGGGTAGTATGGGCTATCATGAGATATGAAGGTTTTTGGTTGTCAGAGTAACTCTTTACGGATTATGCTGCAAACATATTTTCTTCATCGGAAGAAAATTTATTAATTCTTCATTATCTTCCTCTTCCATATCTTCTTCGCTAATATCATCCATCATAAAAAAAACTATCTCTATCGTTAATACCATCCTCCTCATAAACAAATCATCTTCTTCCTCTTCGCTAAATTCTTCTTCCTGCTCTATATCAGATAGTCTAACGATTTCCAGCACCTCAGGAACTTCTAACAACTTATTCCTTCTTCTTAATGCAATATTCACATATTCACTCTGTCTTCTAAACACTTTAAGACTCTTAAACTTCTGATATGAACAATATATTCTATGTCATTATACATCAATTGAAACCCCCTCCTTTATTGAGCCTGAGCATTGTACAGAGGAATGATCTACTCTCTGACACATCGCAACCAATTGCGGAACCTCCTAATTGACCCTCACCTATGCGCATATAAGAGCACTATGGAACCCAGCCTCTGATCTTGACACGTCTCAACCGATTCTAGAACCTCCTCATTGATCTTGACCTATGCAAGTGGATGATCAAGGTCAATGAGAAGTTTGGAACTCAGCCTCTGACCTTGACACGTCTTAATCGATTCTAGATTATGCGCCTGCATAGATCAAAGTCAATGACGAGGTTCGAGAATCGGCTGAGACCCTCTACTATAGTAGCCGTGTGATCCTACTGAAACATTTTTGTTTAGGCACATGTGAGAAAGCATATCAGCGAAAGCTTGAACAGTGTCGCCAGGTTTATCAAAAGTAGTATCATTAAAATGCATGTAATCCGGAATGCGAGAGGTACCACGCCTAGAGCTGTTTAGTTGAATTTGAATCGTTAATACACATAAAAGTCTCTTAAAATTCGCCATTATAATGTTCAAATTAATCCAATTATTATAGTATGCTAGCACATAATATTGATTTTTTTTTAAAGGACAATTTCAACAGCAAATATTATTTACAATTTTTTCATGAAAAACGTTTTAGGCAAGGAGGCGCTACCGATCCAGCTGCTTCAAATGTTTGCACAATTTTTCGTACGCATTTATGCTCCATATTCTTATCTGGATGTCTTTCATTACATGCTCCTATTGTGACGAGCACATTGTTCAACACCATAAATGAAGATGCCACTCTTTCAGCACTTTTACGGAAAAAAATGCAGGTGAAGCTATAGAAATGGAGCTAAACTATTGGCAATTTATATGACAAAACGTCAAAATCTTGCTAAATTTTATTTCAATGCCTATCTGAGCGTTCACGAATTTATTTGTTCGTATCATGATGTATGTAGACAACTTGGTCGCTTTTAAGATGCTAAATAAAGAAGATAAGTTTTCATTTGAGGCATCACACAATGGGTTATTCCATTTAAAATGAGTGGGGGATATTCGTGGAGACGTAGGTCATGTGATTCATAGACTAAAGCATTTCCTCCACAATAAAAGATGTGTGTTATTCCATGTTAAGTGATCAAGTCTGCTCGACCATCTCAGATTTTTTTCAAATTTTGGGAGTAGGTTCCACAACTACCTAAAGCCAATTCCCCAAAAATTCTTAGCGCCCGATATGCAATACATTACCTGCAAGAGCCTCTTAAGTGATGGCTGGTAAAATGTCGCAGATCCTCACGGACACTAGAAAGAAGAAAAGACTCCAACACAGAAACCAAGTATGTTGTTAGAGAAAAACAAGCTCTTTTAAATGGGTGTTGAGTCAAGAAGCTGTTAGGTTTTCCAGTTGAGATATAGACGCTCAAAAATATGCTAAATTTTTTGGGCTCATGTATCTTAAAGTATCTCAGAAACTATTTGTCAAAGAAGCTTAAATTTGAAACAGTTAAAAAAACTATTTTTCCCCCAGTTCACAGAAATAACTTTTGCATTGATTTCCCTGGAATACAGACCCCAGAAATTTAGGATTTTTTGTCGCGACTTTTTCACCAAGTTTGTGTACCAAAAGCAAGAGGACTAGTTGACTGTCTTTGTTAAAATTTGGAAGTTTGGGACACTGATAACTACTAAGCAAGCACAACCAATTTCCAGGCAAATATCTCTCTTATTTACAGAACGATAGCTTGACAGAAATGGCAAAAAGTGTCGGGGGGCATCCGCGACATTTTACCAGTCATCATTAAGGCCTCTTCGGTCATGTTTGCATATCAAACAAAAAGGGGAAATCCTTTAGTCGGTTGTGGAATTTACTCACAAAATTTGAGAAAAATCTGAGTTGGTTGAGCGTGGGGACTTGATCACTTGACATGGAATAACCCACGTGTTTTTGGAGATTTGTGGCTTCTGTAGTATTTCAGGTGGATCGTTTTCAGAAGATCACACCGTATATTACATATATACGTTATACGACTTCTGCGAAAGAGGTGTATCGTTACGACGACGGTATGTCGTTAGGGTTTTCCGCTGTGTTGCGTGCAATATCACGGAATCGTAGTTTGTAGATAGAAACCTATGTATGTATATTTCGTTACATGACCGACCTATTTAGAAATCATAATAACAAAAGTTTTTGCATCACTTTTATATGCTTTTTGTAGCTTTAGGTGTTCGCGTGACCAAGGCTGAGCTTTTCGAAAGATATATCATCGTTTAATGCTTTTACATACCTACAGCGTTCGTTTCTGTGGAAATCGCGTTTTCTCTGATTGTAATATGTTTTTCTTTTGTATTTTTTTACTGGCTTGAAAAGGGGTTTGCGAAGTTAAATGGAAATGTGTTTAGTGAAGTTATTTAAAATTTTTAATTGAATTGGTCTCTAGTTAAATCAACAAAAACTATTTTTATTGAGATTTTTTGCCTGCAAGCATGCATGAACAACAATATTGGTCAGTTCAACTATTTAAAACGTTATTAATAAAGCTGGCCACGAGCGGTACCGCACAGTAGCGTAGAGTCGACCAGGCCTCGCGTTCCACTAGAGTTATTCTGCTAAAAGATTTTGCTGCCAAAAAATTTCGCTCATCTTTTTAAAAAAAAATTAAATAACACGTGCTCAAACACTTACCATTTTAAGAGTCCTTTGAAATCACAAAGTGAATAATGTCTTTAAATATTCAACATTGAAAATGTTTCAACTGTTGTTTCGGCAAAACTAGTACGGCATGAGGAAAAAAGGTGAAGTCAAATAAATGGTAAAGAAAAGCATATTTGTTTCAAACTGACGAAGTTTTTTAAAAGAAAAAACTGCATTGTTGAATCAAACATGTTACGTATATTAAAATCAAACAGATATATTTACAAATCAAGCTTGAAGTTATTTGTTTGAAGAGATCATACGTTTGAAGCAAATAACGATGTCAAAAAAATTATTTCTTTAAATTAAAAAAAATATATCTTTGCTGCCATTTAAAATTACGATTTTCTTCGTGTAGGGCATCGTACAAATTACTTCTTATTCGCTTGAATTTTCTCAATTGTAATGTACATTTTCCTAAGTTTAAGAACCATGACGATAATCGTGCATTT
>JAROYC020000007.1:2731883-2744118 GCA_029619255.2 Dynastes hyllus
CCAAAAAATATTTAGGGACAATCTAAGGTAAAAGGCAAAGGTAAAAAAAAAAGTAACTGCAGAAAATGTGAGTAGTTTCTGGAGATTATTTATCGATGACCCGGATGCTGAGACACATAAAACCATGCACCGAGGATGAAGTTTGATGACAACTAGACAGTCAAGACTGGCAATTATCTTTAGGAGATCTAGAATCCTTTATTGCCATTCTATACGCACGTGGTGCTCAGAGTTCCAGTCACTTAGAATTAGGATTCCTTATCGCCTAAAAAGTGGGGAATATCGTCAAACGATGTCTAGAAACAAATTTAGAGAAATCATGCGATATCTCAGATTCGATCTCAAGTCTACAAGGAAAGAAAGATTGGAACATGACAAATTTGCTTTAGTTTCTGAAATATGGCAAAAATTTGCTTACAATTGCAAAATTTCTTATGTATTGAATGCCTTCCCGTTAAGTTGTTCCAAAGATTATTTTAATTACGCAAATATAACGTCACTAGATGTAGAACGTTCGTTTTCTGCATAAAACACTTTTTCCTAACGCCGCACTCGGTTTGCCGAAACAACCGTTGAAACATATCTAATGTTGCAGATATTGAACAGACGTTATTCACTTTGGTGATTTCACGGAAGACTCTTAAGACGGTAAGTGTTTGAGCACGTATTATATTTTATTTCTGACCATTTATTTTGTATAAACTTTTATGCGCCCGCCACTGGCTGTTGGCGTAAATTTAGCAACTCTATTTATTAGAATGAACTATCGCATAGCTTAATATTTATTTTATAATGTGATGTATTTTGAGTAATTTTTTTTAGATGTATTTACAAGTAATTAAATAAGTAAACATTCGATTTTTTCCACTATTATAGAAACACTAACATCGACTGACTCTAATGATTGTTAAACGAGTATTGACCGTCGAGCACGGCTGAAATTTTCAAAAGTATCTTTCAACGCACAGCGGTGTGAGATAGAGAAGCACTCGTAGCAACGCTGATGAGTAGAGCGGGCCAAGAGCGCCACGCGCCAGGTTCGCAATCAGGCTGCCGGGCGCATATTTTGAAAGAAACATAGGTAATTTAAATATGTAATTATTAGGACGAGGCCCAAAAACCACGTCTATTACGTCGTGAAGACGCGCAAATATACACCTGCAGTTTGGGTGTTCGTTGATAAATGGGGGCGTTGTTAAAGGGGCCACTACAAAAAAAGTTCATTCATCGACGGCTACGAACTAACAGCGCGCTTATTCATTTACGGATGACGCGCCTATTCATCAACAAATGACGAGTCTGCAGATGTTCGTTTGACCACTTCGTGGCATCCCAGAAACAAGCGTCGGTGTCCGTTTTTAGTGATTATGTCTAACGTAACTATTAAAAATAAAGGGGCCATTACCTACAAAAAGTTAATAAATTTCTTAGTGAATTTGTGGATTTACACTACAAGGGGAGTACAATTTTCTGTAAAGTTTGTAAAAAGAAACTACTGTGCTGGAGCAAACGTGATTGTGAAAGACATATAAATAGCGCACACCACAGAAATAAAAGAAATGGTGTGTCACAACAACGTCAATTTAAATTTGGGAATTGCTTTTAACGTTTATGGTAAGTGGTCTCCCAAATTTCGTATACGAAAAAAAAGCATTTCGAAAATTTGGGGTATACAATACCGAGTGGATACTACCATCTGGACAGCGTTACGGAGAGATATTCCACGAATACGTGAGGACTTTTGAAAATCGAATTAAAGCCGAATTAAAAGATAAACAGCTGTGGCTATATCTTGATGAGAACAGAGATTGAAAAAAATTCTATTTTGAATAAAATTTAGTGCGCGTATTGGGATCCTATTAAACCAAATTTTGAAATTTATTAGCCGGGAGAAGATTAAAACAGGAAAATTATAAAGCAATTACGGCCGTAGTTTCGGAAACGTTAAAAAAAAATTTCAAGTGTCAACCATTTCAACTGTTGTTGTTCATGAGCGATGGGGGCAGCAACAATGTGTATTTAGGCCTTTCCCCTTTTAAAAAAAAAGTGTGAAGGACTTTTACATTTACGTGTAAAGTCCATATTTTACATCTTGTGGCAAAAAACTATTTGAGAGTGTTCCCCGGAGGGGGGATGAAATTTGAAAAACAAAAAAAAGTGTTTCTCAAAAGTCCTAAGAGGACTAGGGACCCCAAGGTTTTGCCCTGGTATTCGAAAACCACCACAGCCCATTCTTAGGTTGGGGAACGTGGTTAAAAGCCGCTTTTTATTATAATGAACATTTTCAAGAAGTCAAATCCGTTTTTTTTGGCAATTCGCCCCTGCCGAAGCTAAGCTATTGGGATGAGCCAGAAGGGATTTCTCGATATTTTTGGAAACACATCTAAAGAATATTAGCAACAATTAAAAGGGGTTAGTAGACGCGATAGAAAATTTGCAAAATTCTGGATTGTCGTTGGTAGAATCAGTAAAAGTCGTGGACGAAGTTAGTACATTGTTACACAGTATAAACGATGCAACAAGTGGACGATTTTTAGCTAAGTTCGATAGTTTTTTAAAAAAAGAACCCGGGACTACACGAGATTAAGACAAATGTGGAGGGGAATCTGCAGTTTCCCTTTTGACTAAGTCTAAAGTTTTTTTAATTACCCCCGTCTTATTTGGTAGACGTCGAACGGTCGTTTTCGAAATATAAGAACTTTTTTTCGTCTCGGCGAACACCCTTTTCACCGAGGCAAATGTGGAAACTTATCTGATTAATTTTTAAAAAAACAACCCTTACCCGGCATTATTAAGAAGGATAGAATTTATTTATTATATCTTTATTTACAGTTACATTATTAAGTACAACAGAAAAAAAAAGCGTTCATTTTTAGTTATTTCCTTATTACAT
This sequence comes from Dynastes hyllus, assembly GCA_029619255.2. Lineage (NCBI taxonomy): Eukaryota > Metazoa > Arthropoda > Insecta > Coleoptera > Scarabaeidae > Dynastes > Dynastes hyllus. The sequence goes on from JAROYC020000007.1 coordinate 2,734,777, forward strand.
CCCATTTACAACGCATGCCGTTTTCAATCAAATAAAAAATCATAATGAAAATAAAAACACCCAGCGTGTACATATATATATATATATATATATATATATATATATATATATATATATATATTTTTTCCGCTCTAATTACAAAAACATTATTATTGCGTCAGTTTTTTATTTTATTACTCTTGTGTATTAATTTCGAAATATCACATATCTGCTGTGACTCACAAAATACGTTATTTAAATAAGCGGCCGTTGCGCCTGTTTCCGATTTTTGTTGGATGGCGAAATTTTGGGCCCGCTCAAATTGATGAGTCTGATGACGCCGGGTAGGCAGAAATGTGTCATACCAGGGTCACGCTATATATTTTGAGATACAAGAAAATTACAAGTTTTTTTTTACGAAAATGATTTTATTTATGTTAAAAATAATCTCCTCCTGCATCAATGCATTTTTGAAAACCAATTTTCCCAAAACGAAAAATGCGTGAAGCCAGTCATCTTTTTTGGAATGCTCTCAAAAAATAGATGAATTGCTTCGTCTATCTCATCCTCCGTCGTGAAACGTCGACAACGTAAATGTTTCTTTGGGGTTGAAGAAAAAACCAGAAATCACACATGGCCAAATCAGGCGAATAGGGTGGATGTTCAATGATTTTTACCTTATTTTCACGAAAAAATTCAACTGTCTGCTGGGGCACTGTGTGACGATGCATTGTGGGATGCAACATTAACCCCGGAATGTTGGCTGACTCAAGAACTGCAGGTAAACATTTTGTGGTGTACCAGTTTGCTGTGACTGTACGTTGATTTTCCAGTTCATTGCTTTTACTAATCCGGTCTACGGAAAAAAAACTGCGTACATAACTTTCTTGACAGCCCTTTCCCTTTTTGGCCCAAATTGTTGGTGTTGGTGCATCTTCGTGGATCCCCCGCGGCTCTCCTGGCGGGTAGGAATATCGTAAAATGGGATGTAAGTTCCATCACCTGCTACTATTTTTGATAGAATGCGATGTCCACCATTATTTAACATTTCCATTTTTTCCCCGAGCGATTCTTACCGTTTCCTTTTTTGGAAATCGGTAAGCGTGTGGGCACCCAACGAGTAATAATTTTTTTCATCCGAAGATGATCATGTAAAATTGAATTTACTGTTACGGATCCAACACCAAGAGTTGCCTCAATCACTTGATAGGTTCATCTTGGGTCTTCGTCGATCATACGTCTCACACCCCAATGTTTCCAGCGGTAACTGAAGAACAGGGCCACCGGTACGTTCCTCATCACCAAGCGATATCCGTCCTTTTTAAATTCGCTATACCAGCGAAACACAGTTGCACGTGAAGGACTTTCATCACCAAATGCGAAAAGGAATCGTTCAAGACTTTGTTGTTCACTTAAATCGACCTTTTAAAAACGTAGAAAACATTTCGCGTACATGTTTCTTGACAAGTCCATGTTTCGATGACAAATCGTACCTACCACGTCTACTCTATGACAGCAGCGACTCAACTGACAGTCAGAGTTTACTACTTAAGGGGTGGTGGTATTTAGAAATGCAGTGTTCCCAGCTCTAACTTCTCTACTTTTGTGGCATCTCAAAATATATAGCGTGTCCCTCGCATTGCTTTTACCGTGAGCAATTCCATCAATACCATGAGTTATATTAGCATTAATTTTGGTTATTGTCTCAGCTGGATATGCAGTTTAATTTTGTGATCATTTCGCGGTTTTATTTATTTAATCATTTCTAATTTGTGATTAAAAACAAATAACAATTAGTTCCAGGTACGCCAAAGGCAATTAACTTTTTTTTCTTTATCATAAACTATCCGTCCACCCAAAAACTTGTAAATTATAAACGATTTTATTCCCCAATTGTACGGGAAACTTTTTTTTAGTACATTCCAAACATGGTTTAGGTTAATAAAAAAAAAATTGACGATATACTGTCGAAACCCCTTTTAATCGGTACGTCATAAATCGTTTTTTTTTCATTTGTAGAAAAAAAAAAGAAGTAGCAAGGCAAACAATGGTACTGAGCCCCTTGTATGACCAGAAATAGTAGTCAAACCGTTCGTATTGCGGAGGAAAGCATAAAAACAAAGATAATTTTTAAAGCCTTGTGACCCCCCCAGCCTGATAAAATCATTGTGGGTGGCCGTAACACAAGTAAACGATACCTAATAATACCTCGCCTCCGCAAGTGAGGTTATCCCGTTCTTAAGACATCATTTGCCATTTTAACGTCGATAAAATTTAGTCTAAAGCCCGTAACCCAATAATTGATGAAAATGATGAATATAGATTCTAAAGTCTATTGTTTTAAAGACAGAGGATGTTGCGCTTTCATCAAATTATAAAAAACTTTTTCGGTTGAAGAATATATGCTGAGAAGAATTGTATTTTCCGAAGTCAATTGTGATAAAATATCGAATATAATAAGAAATAAAAATAAGTTAGAAATAGACGTTTTATAGGAAACCTAATAGTAATAATAGATTCATCTTACAGGATTCAATCACTCATATGGGAAAACAAACTTTCGGCTATTAACTTTTTGGTGCACCGGTTACTCAATTTTCCTTTTAAAGAAAGATAGATATCAAAATGAACTAAAAGAAATCATCAATATTTCTAACTTTAACGGATTCTCTGAAGATGTCGTCTATAATACTATTAGGAAACATAAGAATAAATTAAGAATTAGAAATGTAAGCACATTAGAACGCATTGACGGCCGTAATAATAAGAAACATGTTAAATTACCCTTTTTCCATGTTACACCAAGGGTCTTCAAAAACTTTTCTAAGATTGACCGCAAGATTGTTTTTCTTCGAGCAATAACCTTTAAAAAACCCTTTTTGGAAATTCCAAAGACCCAGTGGATAAAAATGGATAAATCAGAATTTACAAAAAAATTTTATGTAAAGATTGTGATCAAGGTATATTGGGCAGACAAAAAAAATCAACTTAGGTACAAAAAAAACATTTGGCTCATCTCAAATTCAGAAGGTTTGATAAATCTAGCGTTGCCCTACATATGCTTGAAAATAACCATAATGTTGATAATAATAAAGTTAATTAAAAAAAGTAAGGAGTACTTCTCAATTAAATTGTTATGAAGGCATGGAAATTTACAAAAACAAAACTCACTTAATGAATTCAGATTTAGGACCACTAAATTCCCGCCTTTATCCTTTGTTACATCATGTTTAATCATTTATAGTTGTAATTTTTAAACCCTGTGCAAGAACCGCTTCATTGTAATCTAGGATTTATTAACTCACGTCATTCGGCTCATTTACCTTTAGGCTATTTTAGCCCTTTCAATGAAGCGGCTCATTAAATTTTTCGATTTTAAATTTAAATATTGCATAATTTATTTTCCTTATAAGGTTAGTTTTTCACTTAGCTTGTTAGTTCAGTTTTTGGTTTCTGATGATGATAGCTTGGCTATCGAAACGTGCGTCCAGTACGAATTAAATTTGGGGAAGGGTTTTAGTGAACCGTTTTAATAAAAAATCGAAATTTAAAAAAAAACCCCATAAAATTTCGACTTTTCTTCAATGTTCTAATATTGATGTACTATGCTACTACCTATTTCAAGTTCTGGCTAATGATGTCTTATTGCAAAAACTAATTCCAGTGTAAATATTTTTCATGGAAGATTTAACTAAGTGTAGTGCGATAAATTCTGAGCATGTTTTTGCAGATATGCAAACCAGTTTGCACAACCTGAAGCAGCAGCTCTGCGACTATTTCCCCCCCAAAAAATTCAAAACAGTTATGATAATTACAGATGGATACTGAATCCGTTTTTAGACAATTCTTTTCAGCCCCTGAGATTACAACAAACATGAAGGAAAAAATTATTGAAATATCAAGTGATGGAATGTTAGAACTAGAATTTTTTTCGCAGAACCCGGGTCAGTTTCGAACCAAAAAAATTAAAAAATAAAATGCAAACGAAGTTTTAAAGTGTTTGGTTCCTTTTTCAACATCATATTTATGGAGTTGAGTTTCTCGTCTATGACTGTCATCAAAACAAATGTGAGAAATCTTCTCGAACTTGAAAATAATATCATTGTGACACAGAGCCCAAATTTGAGATGCTAGTTTTTGAAAAACAGGCACACACGTCGCATTAAGATCCTTTCACTTTGTAATTTTTTTATGTATAAAAGTGTTAATGTTTTCGTTTATGTTGTTCCACAAGGTGCACGAGGGAAGTTTATCTTGCTGAATATACGATAAAACTTAGGTTAGTTAAGTGTTAAAGTATTATTTTTTTTTATATGTTTTCATTTACATTTCGAAAGATGGAAGTAAATGTCTCAGGAAAGCGTTTTCTTTTATTTTGGAAATCCTCTCGCGATCCCCTCAGTTCTTTAACGCGACACCCCCTATGGCCTGGTCCGCAGCGGCTCCGACGCTCCTCAAGAGCCTGGAAGCTCTTTAGAACAGGACTCTTCGCATCATCGTCGACGCCCCCTTTTCGTAAGGAAGAACAGATTCGTCGAGATCTGGGGATTCCGTCGATTGAGAGCATCTTGAGAAGATCCTCAGCTCGGCGGGGGAAGGGCCCGCGACAGCGAGAACCCTTTACAGATGGTCGTCGTCCCCCAGGATCGTCCCCCCCCTTAGTGAAGACTCGTCGCCCAAACGGATTTCTTCAATTCCGGCTGCGCAACGCCCACGGCCCCAGACGACCATCCTTGACTCCTCAAGGTATGGGCTTTTACTTGTCACCCAAAGTCATGACCCATCCGAGCCCAAAACTCTTCTACTCAACTCCAAGGGTGCGCGAACAGAGCCAGCTCCAGCATAAGACGATCAAAGGGTTGAAGGAAATTTCTGTCCGACCCTACTTCCGATTGCAGTTCCCAGTGCGACACCCCGGGGGGTCGCGACCCACACTTAGAGAACCACTGTTCTATAGCATCTTCCACTGTAATCTCCAAATAAAATTCATTATCTCTATTGCCGTTGGAGTTGATTTATTTCATCAATTACTAATTTCTTGGCGTTTGTAGCTAAAGGGTGTGCCCGAACAGTTTTATAAAAAAAAGTTTGTGCATGTAGCGAAAATATGCGTGTAAACAATGAAACGAAACAATGTTGAATAACGAAAAACGTTCAGAAAGTGGCACTTTATTGCTTTCTTGGCCCAAAAAAATTTGAAAAAACCCATAACAATTTTCGGCATCGGGGAGGCATGGTCTTTTAATCTGCTGTTATTGACAAACCACAATCGCACCTACACATATGTCGCACACTGTATATGCTAACTTGTTTCCCGCAGATGACCCTTCAAGGTTAAAAGGGGAGTAAGGAATGCAAAACAGAATCCCTTTTCCCAATTCCAATACGAATTGCTACAAAATTATCGTCCCAAATTCATCTTTTTTTAAAAAAAACAGCCGCTGTCTTCGGCTTCTTTTTGAAGACGTCAACCGATCAATATCCACGACAATGGTAACAAATTGCAGTAACTTTTTTTTGGGCCCTTTTCCCGTTGTACGAAGAGACCATATGGGGAAGAGCGAGTTTTGGGTTCCGATACAAGCATTGTTCGTGAAGTCACGATACCTATCGTTTATGGATAAGATGTGAACTGTTGCATGATGAATGCGAAGAAATTGTATTAAGAGAGATAATGGTACGATTGTGGACAGGACATAACTGTTTTTACCCCGGAAAATCTCAAGGAATAGTCTAAAAAATTACATATTTAGTATTTTGGTTAGCTGATATAATATATAAATTCAGGTTAAGGATCAGTTTGTCAATAAGGATAACTAGAGTTTGTTAAAAAAAGGGGGTACCGGGTAGCAGTAGCGTAGGGGAGGGTTTTAGGGTAGGGATAATTTTCAACTCGGCCCATCTCGACAGTACCGCGGGGAGTTCAAAGCGAAAATACGTTGCACGCTGCACGCCAAATATGTACCCGGAGATGGGGCGCTCAAAGGGTGTAACGTTTCCTTCGAATGTGAATAAATATCTCAGGCATTTCCCTGGGTTAGGGAAAATAGAAAACCAGCAGGTTTTTAATGTAGAAAACATTCTTTAAAAATAAACGTCATGTATTGAATTTAAGAAACAGTATTCGATACAATTTGCCACGGGGCAAGGTACAGTAAAGGAATGTATAAAAGACGAGTTGAGAAATGAGAAAATCTGCCTATTTTGGGTGAAACAACTGATGCTCAGAAACACAGCGTCATTCATGTTATAGCGCGTCTTTTTTAAAAAGCGATGGTCCACCAGCTTCATTGTTGTTATCCAGTAAAAGGATCCAGAAAACTAATGCAGAAACCGTTGTCAAGATAAAAGATTCGTTGAGAGAATTTTGTATTACAGGAACCCAAGTCACAATGTTCGTTACTGACGGAGCCGTAAGTGAAGAATATCATCTTGAAACTTTATTCAAATGATTCTGCAACAGTTCGGGGATAGTCAGCAACTTCTTTTCCCAAATTTGGACGTTCAACAACAAATAGATGAAATTTCCATGAACTATTCTGAAGTTGCACAAGCTTTTTGGAAATTAGAGAACAGGGCACCCTATCTGCACGAAACGCATTAAATTGCATAAACAATTTACAAGCAGCTCTAGAAAACTTGACGAACACTATAGGAGTCGATGTTGCTCAAAAATTTGGTGCAATTTTAACAAAAAATCCCGTTTTACAAAAGGTTCGGTCTATAACTGAAAATCAAGATTTCCCCGGATGAGGAAAAGGAATATCTGACATTTGCAAATCTTACTTCTTTGGGATGTCGAAGGGATCATTTTCGAAGTATAGGACAACGTATTCACAACACCGTCGACGGCTGAATGAATCGACAATTGAAGGTTCCCGATGTTGCAATTCACCCCACTTACCAAAATTGCCCACAGTGGACATCAAGACAAAGGGGAAAAGGTAACAATATTATTTTTCACAAAATATTGTATATTACGTACCTATTTTATGCGGTGCGCCACTGCCGGTACCACCCTTTAACAAATTTAAAGTTATTAGAGATTCATCGAGGTATTGTTTTCATATATCGATGGATATATTTCCCTCGTTAGACGCCTTGTATAGAAATGAGAAACCCCACATATTACGTAACAAACATCCCCAGATGTACAAAAATTTTCCGTCACGGGGCTTACCCAAATGTAACGTCAAATTCACTTGTTTCCCGGATTTTGGGATCCCTTCTAACATCGTATCCGATTGCCCCCCAGGTCTGATTTTCTCCACTATGGAAATCCGTCAGATAAGCAGCGTGATGTTGGTTGGGATAGACACATCGCACGACTTTTTTTCGAACTATATCCGCTCTGTACGCAATATTCTGTTGGGGCCGCTTTCCCCCATGTATTCGACGCCTCTACTTGAAGGTTGAAAGCTGCGCCCCGAACCCGGTATGCATTTCTGAAACAAGAAAAAAAGATTTGTTAAAACTCGCGTAAACGGTTTGGTGTGTTTGAATTTGAATTGAAATTGTCTTAAATTGAGGCGGGTAGCCTTGAACAAGTAAATGTCTTTTTGCGTGTGGATATGTTGTAGGTTCAGAGTTTTTAATAGTTTTGCTAGTCATACACTCTCATTTAAAATGCCCAGGACTTTCGGAAAAAATGACTGCAAATGTCCAATCAAAAATCATACACTGGTAAGTATAATCATCTTGCAATTCAGCATTGTATAAACAGTAATTTTTTTTGTAATTTCACCATTTATTGCTAAAAAGGTCTAAATACAAGTTTTGTTTCTCATGCTAACAAATTTTTTTGAAGTGTTTATGTATTATTAATAGATGCAATAATTGAATATGTAATGTACCAGATTTTGGGAAAATCATCATTCGCTAATATATGTCAAAATATAGAGTGTTTCTCATTTTTTTCCCTCAAGAAACACAAAAAAAGTTTTTTTAGTCCGTTTCTAAAAAGAAACGATTCAATTTGTACGAAACCAGAGTTAGTTTCGAAGGATCAATTTTAGTGACCCCCGGTACGCCCCCGAGTCACAAAAATTGATCCTAGCAGGACTTGAACACGCCCCCCCTAACTTGTCCACAAGGCGGGCCCCCCTTACCACTGGACCACCGAGCCGAGCCTCGGGAAATCTACACCAAACTAAGATCTAAAGAATTATATTGATGAGACGTATCCCCCGGGGATGCTTTAGTGTTATTTGCCAAATATCGAAGTTCGTCTTTCAAAATTTTAAAAAAGAGTTTTTATTTTAGAAAAATGTACCTCATCACTCATTTTTATAATACCTTTAATTAACTCATATTTTTTGGGTTTTCCCCCTACATTTTCAAGCCTAAAGTCGTTCGCTCTGCGTTGCTTTGATCAAAAACGGGGGGTGTTCGGCAAACTGAGGTTTTAGTGAATGTTCTGGAACATCCAGTATGGACCCTTTTTAAGAAAAGTTTATAAATCAAATATAATGGGAGATATTTTTAAAGATTTTTTTAGACATGAAGAGATTAACACATTTAAACTGTTTCATCATATAATCTATCAAAAAAGATACACATATCAACAAAAAAAGCTCCTAAGCTATTGCTTGTTATCCACAACAGAGGTATTAATACCATTCTTCTCAGGATTCACAATCGTCTTACACTGTTCTGGAATAGGAAACTCCAAATATTCACCATCTTCTTTAGGCATCAATATATTCATCTCTGTCGATTTGCAGCTAATCACCTCAACCCCCAAAGCATCTTTGCTTAAGTACATCTTGCAACCGTCCGTCTTATCAACACTCACAGTTCCAACTGTGCCGATAACCTGCATCTCAACCGATTGACAGTTGATAAACCCCCATTGGGAAAACTACCGCATCAAATACCAACGAAAACCTTTTGCAAGAGTCCATGGTGATCGGGTTTACTTTGCCCTTTTTAAATTTTCAAGAAAGAATCCGAACATTTGTACAAAAAAGACCTCATTCATGTTGGTCTCTTCGATTAGAAGATCTTTTTGGGTCATGCTGGTGTTCGACTAACCACTTTCGACCTAATTTGTGTAAAAAGAGGTCTTTTTGCAAAACGTTACCTTCGTAAGGGTCATTGTTGTCAACTCTAGGATGCCTAGAAGCCATGTTTTTGTTGGTGATTACGGTTCTATGTGAGATTTTTCCGAATTTTTGACAAGTAATTGACAGTTGATTCCAATGCCGTGCCCTTTATTCTAGGGGGGAATTAGATATACATATTATGTTATAGTTAGGAACAAATTACTTTTTCCTTTTTTGTCCCATAGCTTGGGACATCTCTCTAGATAAGTTGCCGCAAAAAGAAAATAGCAAATAACAAAGAAGGGCCCAAGGGGGACAA
>JAROYC020000007.1:2744218-2759901 GCA_029619255.2 Dynastes hyllus
CATGATAGAGTTTAATTTTGTGATCATTTTGGTTTTATTTATTTAATCATTTCTAATTTGTGATTAAAAACAAATAACAATTAGTTCCAGGTACGCCAAAGGCAATTAACTTTTTTTTCTTTATCATAAACTATCCGTCCACCCAAAAACTTGTAAATTATAAACGATTTTACTGTCACAATTGTACCTAAACTTCCTTTAGTACGTTCCAAACATGGACGAGGTTAATAAAAAACAATTGACGATATACTGTCGATTAATTCCTCTCTAATCGGTACGCTCTATAAATCAAGTTTCATTCGTTTCATTTGTAGAAAAACAAAGAAGTAGCAAGGCGAACAATGGTACTGAGCCTCTTGTATGACCAGAAATAGTAGTCAATACCGTTCGTATTGCGGAGGAAAGCATAAATCAAAGATAATTTAATGCCTTGTGACCGCCGCTGTGCCTTGGATAGACATCATTGTGGGTGGCCGTAACACAAGTAAACGATACCTAATAATACCTCGCCTCCGCAAGTGAGGTTATTCCGTTCTTAAGACATCATTTGCCATTTTAACGTCGATAAAATTTAGTCTAAAGCCCGTAACCCAATAATTGATGAAAATGATGAATATAGATTCTAAAGTCTATTGTTTTAAAGACAGAGGATGTTGCGCTTTCATCAAATTATAAAATCTTTTTCGGTTGAAGAATATATGCTGAGAAGAATTGTATTTTCCGAAGTCAATTGTGATAAAATATCGAATAGTAATAAGAAATAAAAATAAGTTAGAAATAGACGTATATAGGAAACCTACTAGTAATAATAGATTCATCTTACAGGATTCTAATCACTCATATGAACACAAACTTTCGGCTATTAACTTTTTGGTGCACCGGTTACTCAATTTTCCTTTAACGAAACATAGATATCAAAATGAACTAAAAGAAATCATCAATATTTCTAACTTAACGGATTCTCTGAAGATGTCGTCATAATACTATTAGGAAACATAAGAATAAATTAAGAATTAGAAATGTAAGCACATTAGAACGCATTGACGGCCGTAATAATAAGAAACATGTTAAATTACCCTTTTATCCATGTTACACCAAGGGTCTTCAAAAAATCTTTTCTAAGATTGACCGCAAGATTGTTTTCTCTTCGAGCAATAACCTTAAAAACCTTTAGGAAATTCCAAAGACCCAGTGGATAACATGGATAAATCAGGAATTTACAAAATTTCATGTAAAGATTGTGATCATGTATATTGGGCAGACAAAAAGATCAATCAAAATTAGGTACAAAGAACATTTGGCTCATCTCAAATTCAGAAGGTTTGATAAATCTAGCGTTGCCCTACATATGCCAATAACCATAATGTTGATAATATAAAGTTAATTAAAAACGTAAGGAGTACTTCTCAATTAAATTGTTATGAAGGCATGGAAATTTACAAAAACAAAACTCACTTAATGAATTCAGATTTAGGACCACTAAATTCCAGCCTTTATCCTTTGTTACATCATGTTTAATCATTTATAGTTGTAATTTTAACCATGTGCAATGAACCGCTTCATTGTAATCTAGATTTATTAACCACGTCATTCGCTCATTTACCTTTAGGCTATTTATAGTCCTGTGCAATGAAGCGGCTCATTAAATTTTACGATTTTAAATTTACATAATTTATTTTCCTTATAAGGTTAGTTTTTCACTTAGCTTGTTAGTTCAGTCTTGCTGCTGATGATGATAGCTTGGCTATCGAAACGTGCGTCCAGTACGAATTAAGTGTTGTGGTAAGGGTTTTAGTGAACTGTTTCAATAAATATCGAAATTTAAAAAAACCTCATAAAATTTCGACTTTCTCTTCAATGTTCTAATATTGATGTACTATGCTACTACCTATTTCAAGTTCTGGCTAATGATGTCTTATTGCAAAAACTAATTCCAGTGTAAATATTTTTCATGGAAGATTTAACTAGTGATATGCGTATCAAATTCTGAGCATGTTTTTGCAGATATGCAAACCAGTTTGCACAACCTGAAGCAGCAGCTCTGCGACTATTTCCCCAAAGAAATTCAAAACAGTTATGATAATTACAGATGGATACTGAATCCGTTTTTAGACAATTCTTTTCAGCACACTGAGATTACAACAAACATGAAGGAACAACTTATTGAAATATCAAGTGATGGAATGTTAGAACTAGAATTTTTTTCGCAGAACCCGGATCAGTTTCGAACCAAAAGAATGCAAGAATAACTCGCAAACGAAGCTGTAAAGTGTTTGGTTCCATTTGCAACATCATATTTATGCGAGTTGAGTTTCTCGTCTATGACTGTCATCGAAACAAATGTGAGAAATCGTCTCGAACTTGAAAATAATATCATTTAGTGTACCAAACACAGAACCCAGATTTGAGATGCTAGTTTTTGAAAAACAGGCACATACGTCGCATTAAGATCCTTTCACTTTGTAATTTTTTTATGTATAAAAGTGTTAATGTTTTCGTTTATGTTGTTCCACAAGGTGCACGAGTAGTCAAGTTTATCTTGCTGAATATACGATAAAACTTAGGTTAGTTCAGTGTTAAAGTATTATTTTTTTTATATGTTTTCATTTACATTTCGAAAGATGAAAGTAAATGTCTTAGGAAAGCGTTTCTTTTTTTGGGAAATCGAGATCCTCAAATTTTTTAACGCGACACCCCGGGGGGTCGCGACCCACACTTAGAGAACCACTGTTCTATAGCATCTTCCATAAACCAAAAAAAATTATTTCCATTGCCGTTGGGGTTGATTTATTTCATCAATTACTAATTTTTGGCGTTTATAGCTAAAGGTGTGCCCGAACAGTTTTATAAAAAAAAGTTTGTGCATGTAGCGAAAATATGCGTGTAAACAATGAAACGAAACAATGTTGAATAACGAAAAACGTTCAGAAAGTGGCACTTTATTGCTTTGCATTGGCCAAAAAATTTGACAAAACCATAACAATTTTCGGCATCAGAGGCATGGTCTTTTAATCTGCTGTTATTGACAAACCACAATCGCACCTACACATATGTCGCACACTGTATATGCTAACTTGTTTCCCGCAGATGACCCTTCAAGGTTACAAGGGAGTAAGGAATGCAAAACAGAATGCCATTACCAATTCCAATACGAATTGCTACAAAATTATCGTCCCAAATTCATCGTATTGTGAAAAAAAAAACAGCCGCTGTCTTCGGCTTCTTCTTGAAGACGTCAACCGATCAATATCCACGACAATGGTAACAAATTGCAGTAACTTTTTGTGGCGACCTTTCCCGTTGTACGAAGAGACCATATAGGGAAGAGCGAGTCTTGTCTCCGATACAAGCATTGTTCGTGAAGTCACGATACCTATCGTTTATGGATAAGATGTGAACTGTTGCATGATGAATGCGAAGAAATTGTATTAAGAGAGATAATGGTACGATTGTGGACGGGACTGTTTTCACCCCGGAAAATCTCAAGGAATAGTCTAAAAAATTACATATTAGTATTTTGGTTAGCTGATGTAATATATAAATTCAGGTTAAGGATCAGTAATAGTCAATAAGTGATAACTAGAGTTTGTTAAAAAGGTGGTACCGGATAGCAGTAGCGTAGCGGTAGCGGCGAGGGTAGGGATAATTTTCAACTCGTAGTCGATCTCGACAGTACCGCGAGAGAGTTCAAAGCGAAAGTACGTTGCACGCTGCACGCCAAATATGTACCGCGGAGATGGGACGCTCAAAGGGTGTAACGTTTCCTTCGAATGTGAATAAATATCTCAGGCATTTCCCTGGATTAGACTATAGAAGTCAGCAGGTTTGAATGTAGAAAACATTCTAAAAGTAAACGTCATGTATTGAATTTAAGAAACAGTATTCGATACAATTTGCCACGTGTGCAAGGTACAGTAAAGGAATGTATAAAAGACGAGTTGAGAAATGAGAAAATCTGCCTATGTGTGGATGAAACAACTGATGCTCAGAAACACAGCGTCATTCATGTTATAGCGCGTCTTTTAAAACGCGATGGTCCACCAGCTTCATTGTTGTTATCCAGTAAAAGGATCCAGAAAACTAATGCAGAAACCGTTGTCAAGATAAAAGATTCGTTGAGAGAATTTTGTATTACAGGAACCCAAGTCACAATGTTCGTTACTGACGGAACCGTAAGTGAAGAATATCATCTTGAAACTTGATTCAAATGATTCTGCAGCAGTTCGAGATAGTCAGCAACTTCTTTCCAATTCGGACGTTCAACAACAAATAGATGAAATTTCCATGAACTATTCTGAAGTTGCACAAGCTATTGAGCAATTAGAGAACAGTCACTTACATATCTGCACGAGACGCATTAAATTGCGTAAACAATTTACAAGCAGCTCTAGAAAACTTGACGAACACTATAGGAGTCGATGTTGCTCAAAAATTTGGTGCAATTTTAACGAAAAATCCCGATTTACAAAAGGTTCGGTCTATAACTGAAAATCAAGAGTTCCCAGATGAGGAAAAGGAATATCTGACATTTGCAAATCTTACTTCATTGGATGTCGAACGATCATTTTCGAAGTATAGGACAACGTATTCACAACACCGTCGACGGCTGAATGAATCGACAATTGAAGCGTTGCTGATGTTGCAATTCTACGCAGCTTACCAGGGCGGTTGCCAATTGCCACAGTGGACATCAAGACGACAGGAAAAGGTAACAATATTATTTTTCACTAATATTGTATATTACGTACCTACTTTTATGCGGTGCGCCACTGCCGGTACCACCTCTTTAACAAACTCTAGTTATTAGAGATTCATCGAGTAGTATTGTTTTCATATATCGATGGATATACTTCCTCGTTAGACGCCTTGTATAGAAATGAGAAACCTCACATATTACGTAACAAACATCCCCAGATGTACAACAATTTTCGGTCACGTGCTTACCCAAATGTAACGTCAAATTCACTTGATTCGGATATTGGATCCCTTCTAACATCGTATCCGATTGCCACCAGGTCTGATTTTCTCCACTATGGAAATCCGTCAGATAAGCAGCGTGATGTTGGTTGGGATAGCACACATCGCACGACTTGTTCGAGCTATATCCGCTCTGTACGCAATATTCTGTTGGGCCGCTGTCCCCGCACGTATTCGACGCCTCTACTTGAAGGTTGAAAGCTGCGTTCTCGAACTCCGGTATGCATTTCTGAAACAAGAAAGAAGATTTGTTAAAACTCGCGTAAACGGTTTGGTGTGTTTGAATTTGAATTGAAATTGTCTTAAATTGAAGCGGATAGCCTTGATACAAGTAAATGTCTTCTGCGTGTGGATATGTTGTAGGTTCAAGGTTTATTAATAGTTTTGCTAGTCATACACTCTCATTTAAAATGCCCAGGACTTTCGGAACAATGACTGCAAATGTCCAATCAAAAATCATACACTGGTAAGTATAATCATCTTGCAATTCAGCATTGTATAAACAGTAATATTTTGTAATTTCACCATTTATTGCTGAAAAGGTCTAAATACAAGTTTTGTTTCTCATGCTAACTAATTTTTTGAAGTGTTTATGTATTATTAATAGATGCAATAATTGAATATGTAATGTACCAGATATTGAAAAATAATCATTCCCTGATATATGTCAAAATATAGAGTGTTTCTCATTTTCTTCTCAAGAAACACTAAAATGTTACTTAGTCCGTTTCTGAAAGAAACGATTCAACTGTACGCCAATTGCGAGTTAGGGGGTGTGGGTGTATAACTAGGATCAATTTTAGTGACTCCGGTACGCTCCCGAGTCACTAAAATTGATCCTAGCAGGACTTGAACACGCACCCCCTAACTCTGTCCACTAAGGCGCAGGCCCCCTTACCACTGGACCACCGAGCCGAGCCTCTGAAATCTACACCAAACTAAGATCTAAAGAATTATATTGATGAGACGTATGCCCCGATGCTTTAGTGTTATTTGCCAATTATATCGAAGTTCCTCTTTCACAATTTAAAGAGTTTTTATTTTAGAAAAATGTACCTCATCACTCATTTTTATAATACCTTTAATTAACTCATACTTTTTGGATTTCCCCTTGACATTTTTAAGCCTACATGTCGTTCGCTCTGCGTTGCTTTGATCAAAAAGCGTGGGAGTGTTCGGCAAACTGAGGTTTTAGTGAATGTTCTGGAACATCCAGTATGGACCATTTAAGAAAAGTTTATAAATCAAATATAATGGGAGATATTTTGGAAAGATTTTGAGACATGAAGAGATTAACACATTTAAACTGTTTCATCATATAATCTATTAAAAAAGATACACATATCAACAAAAAAAGCTCCTAAGCTATTGCTTGTTATCCACAACAAAGGTATTAATACCATTCTTCTCAGGATTCACGATCGTCTTACATTGTTCTGGAATAGGAAACTCCAAATATTCACCATCTTCTTTAGGCATCAATATATTCATTTCTGTCGATTTGCAGCTAATCACCTCAACCCCCAAAGCATCTTTGCTCAAGTACATCTTGCAACCATCTGTCTTATCAACACTTACAGTTCCAACCGTGCCTATAACCTGCATCTCAACCGATTGACAGTTGATGAACTCCATGGCCGATACTACCGCGTCAAATACCAACGAAAACCTTCTGCAAGAGTCCATGGTGATCGTGTTGACTTTGCCCTTAATTCTCAAGAAAGAATCCGAACATTTGTACAAGTAAACGACCTCATTCATGTTGGTCTCTTCGATTAGAAGATCTTTCTGATCATGCTGGTGTTCGACTAACCATTTTCGACCTAATTTGTGTAAACGAGGTCTTTCGCAGACGTTACCTTCGTAAGGGTCATTGTTGTCAACTCTAGGATGCCTAGAAGCCATGTTTTTGTTGGTGATTACGGTTCTATGTGAGATTTTGCCGAATTTTTGACAAGTAATTGACAGTTGATTCCAATGCCGTGCCTTCTTTATTCTAGCGGTGGAATTAGATATACATATTATGTTATAGTTAGCGAGCAAGCAAATTACTGCACTTATTTGTCCCATAGCTTGGGACATCTCTCTAGATAAGTTGCCGCAAAGCGAAAATAGCAAATAACAATACGAGGAGAACCGAATGGTGGACAGAAGAAATACGTGGAAAAGCAAAGAACAAAAGGGACAAATGGAAGTCATATCTAACTACAAACAGACCAGAAGACTTCGAAGCATATAAAGAAAAACGAATAGAAGCTAAAATGGGAGTCAAGGAGGCAAAAGAGGAATCATAGGAGAAATTTGGACAGAAAATGACGACAAACTACAAAGAAAACCAAAAACTCTTCCTCACTCAAGCAATGGTACAAACTCAAGCTATGGTACGCTAAAACAACTCAGACAGAGAAAGGAATATATAATGCCGAATATAAAAGAAAGAAACGGAAATATAATAACGGAAGAACGAAAAATGATGGAACGATGGAGATAGCATTTTACATGGACACACAAGACCAGGAGGAGGAAGAAGAATCAAACGAGGAACAAGAAATAGAACTCATAAAACGAGAAGAATTAGAGCAGGCAATGAAAATAAATAAATTAGGCAAAGCACTGGTCAAGGACATCATCCCAGAAATAATAAAATACTTGGGAAGAAAAGGAACTGGTAGGCTTCAAGAATGAATGAACGACATAATAAAGAGAGTAAAAGTGCTAAAGGACTGGAAAACATACGTTACTCTACCAGTATATAAGAGGGATAATAAGAGAAACTGCGATCATTACAGGGGCATAACTTTATCAAGTGTTCCATGAAAAGTATTTACCAGAATAATGGAAAAACAATAAGAGCCAAAATAGAGCCAACTTTAGAAGACACAGAATGTGGATTCAGAAAGAACAGAAGCATGCAAGACATTATTCACAATCAGACAAGCGAGTGAGAAGTTAATTAACAGAGACAAAGAAATACACATATGTTTCATAGACCTGGAGAAGGCGTTTGACAGAATCCGACGAAAAGATGTGTGGAAGATATTACAAAAAAGGGGAGTGGACAGAAATACAGTAGAAATAGTTAAAAGACATGTACAGGGATAAGACAAATATAGTAAGAACAAACAATGACGAGTCCAAGGAATTTGTTACACGACAAGGAATCAAACAGGGATGCATGTTGAGCCCGCTCCTGTTTTCAGTGGTACTGAACGAAGCAATGAAGAACGCCAAGAGAAAGATGAAAAAATTAACACTAGGAAATGAAACAAACGCAATTGACAGAACTACTTCGCAGATAACATATCATTGATGGCAGATAACTCGAAGTAGTAGAGGAAGAATTACCCAAGATAAATATGAAAATAAACATTCAAAAAATGAAAACAATGATAATTTCTGGTATGAAGAAAACACATGACGTAAGATTGGACGGAAAGCAAATAGAACAAGTACAGCACTTTAAATACTTAGGAGCGATTATAGAAGAAAACGGTAAACAGGACAGGGAAATAAATGAAATACTGGGAAGAGCCGGAAACATATTTAATACAATAAAAACCACATTCCTAGGAAAAAGAGGAGTACCAAAAAAGAAAAAAAAACAGAGGTGGTTAGACCAACGATCATATACAGTAGTGAGACATGGTCATTAACAGAGAGACAAAATGCCGAATTAATGGTATGGAAATGAGATTCCCGAGAAACATACAAAGCAAAAAAGGACGGACAGAATAAGATATGAAACATTTAGGCAAAACCTTCAGATAGAACCAATTAACGAGAAAATTATAGAAGGACAACTCAAATGATTCGGGCACGTGTGTCGAATGTAGGACGAAAGACTTACAAAGCGGGTGTTTGAAACGAGAGTGCGCGGAAGAAACAAGATGGTAAGACCAAGAACTAGATGGATAGACGGAATTAGAAAAGAAGTAGAGAAAAAGGGAATGGCATAGGAAGAAATACGAAACCTAACACAAGATAGGAAGGGATGGAGACATAAATTCAGAACTCACCCCGAATTGCCTTACACCTAAAGGTAAAAAGGCTTAGGACTAAGTAAGCAAGTAAGCTTGGGATATACAGGTCCATGTTATTTTACATATACAGAATATTGTGATTTAACTTTGTTCAAATAAATTACATTCTTTACCAAATAGCATAAAATACGTCTCAAAACTTCTTATTAGTAAAAGTTATGGTGGTATAACCACAGTATTAAATTTCGAGGACATAGCATCTGAGGTGGAGGTACCGATTATCGTTAAAAAATCACCCAAAAATTCTTCAGATACCTCTTCAGATACAAGCGTTGGTATTCATCGAGAAGCACAATAGTCTTGTCTACCTTATCCAGGCTTTTGTTTGTTCTCATTCTATCGAATAAAAGAACCAATATTTAGCAAAAAAATTTTGCTGAAAGAATCAAGCAATTAAATTATTACAGTGGTTATTTGGATTTTTTTGGGATTGGTACAATTAATGAACAATCAACGTTCTCTATATTCCCAAAAAATTTCTAAAGCAACAAGCCTCCTAACTAAAAAGAAAATAAACATTTCTTCACCTTTCCTCCGTTTCATCTTGGCCTAGGTGAGGCGTCTTTGATCGTTATACAAGCAAGTCATGCCGTTGCCTTTGTTCTGTTTCCGAAAGGTAGATGCCAAGAACGCAGAGTATGCTGAGAGATATTAACCGTACTACCTTTCTTACTCACTTCATCCCGCTTAAAAGCGTTTGATGGAGCGAGAAGATGGTGAATCGGGGCAGGCATCAATAAAAAAGGAAGGAGTTTAATTGAATCTAATTACTGTTTTCTGGGTAGACGGGGTTTAGGAAATGTCAAAATTGTGTATAATCTAGCAACTCACTCCGCGTAACGAAATAAAAGAGAAACCAGTTCTCTTTAATGGTTGAGAATGCGATGGGAAAGTGAACGTTGTACAAATGAAAAATATACACGGTATTTCAAAAGATGTCATGCAAAATTTGGTATATGGTTTGAGATGATAAGAAGTAAAAAGGCATTGATAAATCCATGTTCTTGCTCCTAGGATTATTTTGACAAGAAATCTTATTTCTTGGAAGCTGAAAGCTCCACATGAAGACTCATGTAGTATCATCTCAACAATCATGGTGAAGTGCTATGGTTGTAAATAGTTTGAAAGGCAGCTCTGAAATTTTCAACCAATTTGGTTTGGGTTGTTCATGATTAGAAGAGACTCCTATTTGGTAGAATGGAAAAATCCATTACAGCAATAGATATGCTCTGTTTTGAGCACCATTAGTCATCATGAAATGATGGGCAGTCGATCTTTGCTGATAACATCCTAAAAGGTCATGAAATGATACTGGATGACAGTTGAATTATAGTTAGAGATAATAGAAGGTACGGGCCAACTTGGCTTCAGTACTAAGTGACCAAAGACAAAGAGAGCGCTAGAATAAGTACATTGATAAAGGTGGATTTCCTCCAAAGCTGTGAACGATACCAATTTCTTAGCAGGACAATTTTAGTACCTACTAAGCTGGAGGACTAGAGGGACTTTTTAAGTGATTACAGGTGTTAGTGCCGAAATCTGTAATAATAATTGTAATAACAAAAGCTAAGCCTGCTGTAAAACCTTGGTAGGTTAGGGAATGCCAGCTAGACACTCTTTTGGTAGTAACAGGGGTTGTAAGCATTATTATTTAGTATGAATCTGACCTAATACGTAGAAGAGTATAGAATCCGAGGTGATTGGGACTCAATGGAACTTTAGGGTAGGTGGCAAATCACCAAGGAATCGAAGGAAATGAAGAGGCTGATAAGCTGCCCAAAGACACACCTAAAACAGGAAATGTGAGGAAAACCAAAAGTGCTTGTAGAGGTAAAATATACCAGGACCAAATCAGTCTGGCGAAATACAGCAAAGGCAATACTATCTTCCAGCAAAGGGCCTCGTAGCCCTAAAATGCTGCACAAGGAGTGGTCCTGCCACCTCTACTCTGGTGTCTTGTTGTAGATGATCTCCTACAGAACTTAACTTCTAACGGATACGAGGTGCAAGGGCACGCTGACGACCTGGTAATCATGATCCGTGGAAAGTATAAGAATATCATACCGCAAGTTAGGCAAAAAGCTCTTGACGACACCTATAAATGGTGTCAAAATCATAGCCTGCAGATAAACTCGCAAAAGATTACAATCGTCCCTTTTATAAGGAGAAGAAGATTCTGTCTTAAATTACCCTCCATTGAAGGGAAGACAATTAGCTCCAGCGATGAAGTTAAATACGTGGGAGTTACGTTTGACAAAAAACTAACATGGATCTCCCACATCTCCAATTTACAGAAAAAGCCATTAGTATGCCGAAGGCTGCTTGGTATGAATTGGGGTCTTAAGTCTCAAATAATCTTCTGGTCATATACAGCAATAATTAGAACCACGATCGCCTACGCCTCTTTGATTTGGTGGCTAACAACTTAGAAGACTGTGCAACAGCAGCTTCAACATATTCAAAGACCTGCATATCCCAACATCGCAGATGTGATGCGTAGCAGTTCCACAGCGGCGCTGGAAGTCCTGCCGGGAATGAAACCGCTTCGCATCTGTATTCAGAAGCAGGCTATACTGAGTGCCCTTACTCTTAGCAGAAGGGATTACTACCTGGTAGAGAGCATCTCAGAATCCTTGAAGATCCCAATATAAATTATCTGATGCACATTGTAAAGAACACGATCCCTACGCAAAACATACCAGGACCAAATCAGACTGGCATGGATCTCCATATGCTCACTAGAGCTAGGCTAGTTTAGGCCTTTTAGCTCCTGTATCACAATGTTGCAGATTCGGGTGCTCTGCGAGAAGTTAGGGTAATACTATCTCACGTACGGGGTTTCGATTGTTGATAACCATCCTCACATCTCCAATACGTCTCCAAATCTAGTAATCCTCAATCTGGGCGGGGTTCGATCGTGAGGCACGTCCACGGTTCTAGTCAGAAGCGGGTTGGCGGAGACCTGGGCTCTTCTTAGCGTGTTCCTCGCCAGCCCTCGAAGGTAGTCCTTAACACTTGGTATGCTGAGGTCTTCGCGCAGTCTCACGTTCTTAACATACCACCGTGATCGGGTGATCAGCCTTAACGTTTTATTTTGAAGTGCATCCAGTTTAGAGATGTTCATATTATTTGCATAAAATTGTTATAATTAACAATCAAAAAAGTTAACATCTATGTATTGAAATATCTTTCTCGGGAGTTTTTCTCAAATTTTTGTTAAATTTTCTAATTTAATTTGAATAAACGATTCTTGTAGGTTCGGGGGTATCCCTAAATACTCTTACGGCAATTTTTGAATGAATTTCCAATTCAGAAATTAACAAATTTTTAAGATTTGAAAAGTAACTAACCTTTAAATTTTTGAACGAAGCCAATGTATATAAACCCTCTGTTTATATACCCACTACAGGAAACTGCCTGCTCTGGATATTTAACCCTTTTCTCTTCTAAAAAAGACTTTGAATACACAAACGTACACTTATATTGGGATTGGATTTAAGACACACTTTGATTCAACCAAGGCCGAATAAAGTTTGATGAAAATGTCTGGCGTCGTTCATCTTTCTTTTATTTTAAATCGCGAAAGACCGGCGATTGTTTTATTTCACAGCCAATTTTGATAATTTAACCCAAATAGAAACTTTTCGATGACTTTCGATCAAATGATATTAGCATACGAGAACGAATGCAGTGACTTAACCAGGAGGTTGTATGTTGATGATTCTGTGGTCCGAACTGTCACTAACAAGCTTTAAACGAGAAAACCCACTGCTAATTTACAGAAACCTTTCAGATGAAGATTTAATTGATGAAATATTATTTGTTGTACTTTGCAATTTATGCTGTTGCTTATTCCAGATGATTTCTACATTAATTTGGACGAAATAAGCGAATAGAAAAATGAACAAACGAGTAGATTTGTCCATGCTACCCCACACTCGTCATTATCTGGACTTATATATTATATATAATGTCCTCGCTCCAAAGACCAATTAGCCCCGCAAGAGGGATATTTAGTTACCAACGAGTGGCCAGACTGACATTTAGTCAGTACCGAAGTGACAACTGAGAGAAGTTGTTGTTGTCGTAGATACAACGTTGAACATAACAGTATATTTGAAAACATATAAAAATTTTATGCAAATAATACGATTAATTCAATAAAAAAATAATTTTTTGTATGCTCCCACTTTGGGAACGTTCGCCATTAAAATGTGACGTCAAATAAATGGTAAACAAAAATGTATTTGTTTCAAACCAAGTTTTTGAAACAAGGAACTGTCCGTTAAACAAAATATTACGATATTATAAATCAGTTAAGTTATTTGTTTCAAGAGATCATATGTTTGAATCAAATAACGATGTCGAAATAATTATTTCTAAAACCTGACCAATCAAAGAGGTCAAATCACTTCTTAAACCGTGCAGAACAAGTAAAGTAGATCTCAAATATGTCTGAAGCTTGCATCTCGATATACGCCTCAGCAAGTTGAACAGAAGATGCAGGTCAAGAACCGCTATAAGCTGCACGTGCAACCGGACACCTGAATTATTGCTCAATTACCTGCCAACTCCGTGCACTAACGTTTTATATTTAATCCACACTGCATTCTTCGCGGGTCGGGTCGCACGGAATACCTGGTACCTCGTCTAGGTGCGGGTGATCGCCACTCTCGTGCATAGAATATCGTATTTTATCCAGCACCAAATGTTTTCAATGCGATAAAGTATGAAATATTATGTGTGGTTGTATAATAGAGTGGCTCATAAGTGTTAGGAAGTCCAATATCTGAGTTAACATAGAAGATAGGAAAAAATGTTTCAAATAAAGGTTACTATATTTGCACTTGTGCATACTTCTATAATAGCACGAAATATACAGCGTTATCAGTAACCTGGGCAAATATGCAGTAACAGCCAGAGACGTGGCGAGCGCATAAAAGTTATAAAAAAGGGGAAAAACTTACCGTTTTAAAAGCTTCCGTGAAATCACAAACGGGTAACATCTGTTAAATATTTGAACTTGATATGTTAGGATTATATTTGCATATTTAAAATAATCTTTTTAAACAACTTAATGCATCTTTACAAACCTTCACAAATTTGTCTTTAAAATAAATCGGTCTTTCTAAAACACTTTTAAATTTTCGTATTACACACCAATTTGTTTTCCCCTTTTACAGCGCATAACCCTGGGGAACATCTTCAAATTTAACGCACTACGAATCGAAACATTTTGTAGTTTTTCATTCCCTCCGCTAGTCCAAAGTAATTGTTGGTGAATAGTTTGTAAATCTCTTTTAACCTGACTATCTTGAAATATTTCGGCTTTTCTTGATTTCAGCTTCGTCGGATTGAATTTTAAAACTACCTTCTTCTTGATAAAAATTTTTGTTTAGTAAAAGACCCTGAAACCATGTTCCCCAAGTGAAACAAGGGCTGTGGGGTTCAGGACCCCTTTGTGAAATAGTCGGATACGTTTCGGGTACTTTAGAAACACTACCTTTGTACTAGCAATCAATGCATTTACTAGTAAAAACTTGGGAATCTTTGGCCGGATTTAGAGTAGGTTTTACACGTTACTGAAAGGCCATGTGTTTTTTAAAAATCGGCCCAAAGAACGAGGGGCACCATCACTCATAAACATTAGCAGTTGTTAGTTGAAACTTCAAATTTGTCCAATGAGTTCAACACCACCTTTAAAATCCATCGGCGGTACAATTTATAATCCGGAAGCGAAGAAGGAGGATGACGATCGATGTATTTCCCACTGTACGACCTTTAAATTTAACCAAGAATGTTTTTGGCATCGTTTTTCGTCCACACAAAACCCCAGCGTTTTATCTTTTTAATTCCTTTTCATTCTTTTTTCTATATGTTCACGGGCAAATGGGACATATTTCGATCGATGTCCGACTGGTAATTTACAGTTCGCTATTTATTGAAGGAGACAAATGTCTAGTAAACGAAACGATAGATTAAAAAATAAGAGTAACACATAAATCTGTAAATTTTTCTTGGTCTCGTATGCCATTTTTGCAGAAGAATGCTGTTTGCTTTCGATGTGAGTTGACAATGGCTTCTGGACCAACAATTAAAGGGATTTTATAAACTAGACATTGATTTTTGCGCCATCAAAAATTAATTCCGGCATGTCCCCAAAGTTTTAACTGTGTCGACTTTAGTCGTTTTGCGAGACCAACTGGACATTTAAAGCAAACATAAGGGACAATTACGAAATAATTGACAGCCACATATACACAGAATACCGCATAAACATGATTTAGTACGACGTGTTTTACCGTTTTGCCCAGACTAGTCATTAGCGTTGCCCCGAGTGCTTCTACATATACATAGCACACTGTGTATATTAATTTACCATTGAATTCAGCATAAAATATTCAAATATCAAAAACTAGTTTTTTTTTTTTTAATGGACCAGCCTGTATATTACTTTACCACTTGATGGAATTGTTGTATTCCTTCAAATTACACTTATACCATAAAACCTCTAAAATGGACAGTTTCTGAGAAAATTGCAATTTTATTTTAGGATGTACAAATATTTACGTAAATTGTATGGCTTTTATCAACAAACAAGTGCATTTTCCATGCTGCAAATAAATTTTCAAAAATTACGTCACAGAAATAAACCCGGGAAACACT